>JAVDPK010000855.1:408245-425151 GCA_034780415.1 Cichlasoma orientale | reverse complement strand
CACACACACACACACACACACACACACACACACACACACACACACACACACACACACACACACACACACAGACACAGAGTATAGTACACATCTATCTGAGGGTATGTTTGCTGCACTTATATATGTCTTTGTGGGAATGCTTGTTCTACTTCAGTGCATTTGTTTATAGAAACCTGTCAGCACACAGAGATTCATCACAGCACTGAGCTCCTGCTTTTAAACATTTCCCCTGCATGTGTGTGATCCATGCTGCTCTGCACAGATTCATTTTTCCCCTCCAAAAATACTGATTCTGAAAGGTAGATGGTGGATATTGGGGTGGCATGAGCCCACCTCTTCTCACACTGGCTGCTGCTCTGACTCTCATCAACACTTCAGTCAGGACCATAGTCTAAAGCGGACCACAGATGAAGTCCATCTGACAATGAAATGTTATAATTATGTATCTATGTGTTTATACACCACTCTGCATGTAATCATTATTTTTAATCTCTGGCTCTCTTCCACAGTGTGTCTTTTGTCCTTATCTGATAAATTATATCACTTAGTGTGTATGTGATGAATTACCAAACCATCCAAGAAGCCTGTGTTTGAGTTACTGAAATTCTGCTATTTGTAGCTAACATGTTTCACAAGGTGCAACTTTCACTTTGAAAGCAAATGTCCTCTATCTCCAGTTTGTGTCACACTTTTCACAGTTTCACTACAGCTCAGAGAACAGCTGGCCAGTGTTTGTAGAGAAGTCTGTCTCTTCTAGGGCGCCAGGATAGCACAGGGCGTGAGCAGGTGAGCTGTGTGGCCGGCGCAGGTTCGAGTCCCGGCCTGTCACCATTTGCTGCGTGTCTTCCCCCCGTTTCTCCTCCCCGCTTTTCTGTCCATGTCTACTATCGAAAAAGGCCAAAAAAAAGTCTGTCTCTTCCATTCAAGCTATGACTGCAGCAATGTATTAACAATCACAAGGATGCTTTTGCCTACTGGTCAGGAAATGCTCATTTTCCCCTTACGACTGGTGGTTGCCAGATGGTTGTGGACCAGTCTCTAGACTTGTTTGACCGGGACCTTATTCACAAATCGACTTGACACTTGTCACTCCGATTGTCACACATCCAAAATTTGGTTGGTGTTGCATGTCTGCAAAATCTCAATACAGTGTATGGATGTTTACTGAGCTAGACAGAATTAGCTCCTTTTTCTCCACCCTTTTCTATAAATGTCCAGTATATGGACCAAAGTACTGGGCCACCTACACATTACACATACAGGAGCTGCTCGGCCATGGAAACCCATACCATGAAGCTCCCGGTGAACCGTTTCTGTGCTGATGTTAATGCCAGAGGAGGTTTTGAGTCAGCAGAGTGTTGGTGACTTATACTCACTCAGCTACCCTGCTGTGTAACTTTATGTGGTCTGACACTTTGTGGCTGAGTTGCTGCGGTTGCATTACAGTTGACTGTGGAATATCTAGGAAGAAACTGATTTGTTGCAAAGGCGGCATCTTATTTCAGCACCTCACTTGAATTTGGAGAGCTCTTTAGAGCAACCCATTCTTTCAGAAATGTTTGTAAAGGCAGACTGCATAGCTGGGTGCTTGATTTTGTATGCTTGTGGCAATGGGACTGGATCCAAAGATTAAAAGGTGTGGGCCAATAGTTTTGTCCATATAGCGAATGGTCAGTTTGGGTAAGGTACACAGGTCTGTGACCCACAGTACTTAATTTTTTGCTGACTCATGAAATTTTTGCTTCACATCACTACAGGGCTTGCTATTGCAATAGTCCCTTCTTGTCTCAGGTGACTCCTTTTCTCATGGTGGAGTTGTTTTCTAGTTTAGAAATGCACTCTCAGGAGGTCCACATCTTAATTGTTCCCCGTGGAAAGGGGAGAAGACGCTGTCCTGCTTTCTTCCAGAGAGCTGTCGCCTTTTCTGTGAAAAGCCGCATGCTGATGTTTGCATCGCAGTTCATGCGTTTAGCTTCTGTCTCCGCAGGAAGCCACAGTGCGAAGGCAGAGAGTGGCAGATACTGTCTGTGAATCTGTATACATTTTCTGCTTGTACAAAAAGCATGCAGAAAATGATGATGCAGTTTTTGTCACTGTAAAGTGTTTATCTCTCGCAATGTTAAGTCACAACATAATCTGCCAAAAAGAGCGAAAATTGGATTCTGCTTTATCTGTCTTCAGCGTGGGTTTTCCAGCCTCTGGCAGCTCAAACTTTTTCTATCTCTGGTGATTTCACCATAGTTACTCAGTCCACATTGTTCGCCTGATAAAACTGGCTGATTACTGCGATGAGGCACACTGTCACTCTAATTTACACAAATCGTACCCTCCCACTCTGACTGCTGCTCAACTATATTAACGCTGGGGCAAATGTGTGGCAGTCAAACCCAGAAAGCCTAATTTAATCTACATGCACACTTCCACACAAATAATCCCACCATGATATTCATTCCTACCAACAATATGCACATTTGGCATTTATTGTTCTTTAGAGCATGTAATTACGCTGTTGTAGATGCTCAGTGGCGTCTCCTCAGTGAGGACGACTTTGTAAACAATTATTTCAGTTTTGTCATTTCAGCTAATGTTCCTGATTGATGAGAAGCTAAAGAGGGAGGCATGTTGGAGGTTTGTTGGTGAAGACATGGAAACAGCACATGAATGGCCATGAGTTAATGATGACAAAGAGGGTGAGACAAACAACTACATGGGTCACTGCATTGGAATCCACACAGACCCGACTGGACAGCCTGCTGCACACTGACAATATCTGCTGAATGATATGCCTTTATCTGCCCTAATGATGGATTTGTTGATTACTAGATGCAGGCAGGCTGTGAGTGCCTGCATATTTGATACCTGCTGTTATCTGTAGAGTACGGAGATGCCAGGCTAAACCACCATAGAAGGAACGGGCCCGGAGATTGTGACCGCACATTTGAAACGGTTCACTTATGTAGTGCACTTTGCTTCTCAGTCATGTGTCTCTTATTGCATGGCAGTGGGATGAACATCACTGTCATAGCCGATGCCTTTGCAGCGCCTCAGCATGAGCTGCGCTGCATCAGCCTGATCACTCCAGCTGCTTCATACTTGCCACAGTGAATTTAACTCAGTGTTCCTGCTTATCTATGACACTTCATTACTCTGCCTTTTATTCACATCGTCTGTTGCCGGCTAGATTTTTATAGCAATACAAACAGGATGGTAGTTTTGTTCAGCTGGTCCACAATTTTGGTCCTGATTCTCTGGATATCTACACTTACTGCTTGGTGTGTTTTGGATGAAGGAGCCAGACAATCTTTTCTGACTTTTCCAGGCCTGTTTTACTCCCTGGAGTATTAAATACTGTGTTGTCAAAACAGTTGGCATATCACATTTACACACAGGGCCTCCTTTGGCACCAGTGTGACACAGTGGGCATGTTAGTAGTCACTCCCATCTCAGCAAATAGGAAGCCTTGTAAAGAACCCCTAAAACATTTTTTTAAAGGTTACTGTTGTGAAGGGGCATATTCTGACACAAGCCCTGATTTTTCCTAAACCTGAGAAAGTGTCCTGGTTTTTGGATTGTTCTGTTTTGGTGAAGCTATTTTCTGTTTTATTTGGGTTCTTCTCCATTGTTATCAGTTTTACTTCCTTTGGAATTTTTGCTGATTTAGCTTGACCTTTGTTCTCTTCCGCACCTCGTCTGTGTTCAATCAGCTAATCACCTACCAGTGTGTATACTCTCAAATTTCCAGCCTTCTTTGCCAGATCGTCTTGTTAATTTTTCCCAAACTTTTTTGCATTCTTTGTATTCCTAGTATTTTCTGTTTGCCCCTTTGGACTGCTTTATGAACTCTGACTTTTGTCTCGCTGTATTTGACCACTATCAGTTTTAAATGAAATTAAACATCTGCAGTTTTTAACCGTGCCTCTCAGTGTCCTGCATTTGTGCATTTGGGTCCTTTCCCTCCAAGTTTCAATACTGAGTAGTTTAAGTGTCCAAGAAAAAGACCAGAAAAATTTTAATGAATCAATGAGTGAAAACAAAGTGCAAAACCAGTCACAAACTATAGTCTCCTTGTTGGTCAAACCTGTGACTAGTGCCACTTGTGCCACTGTCAAACCTTCTAATATGGACTTTTTGGGACTTTAAAGCAGACCTTTTATCTCTCAGTGGCCAGTTTTTCCCGTCCAGTGCATCCAGGACGGCTGCCAGAGGAAACCTTGTGGGTAGTGGTGAGACAGAAGCAGCATCCTGTAAAACTGCAGTATTTTCAGCTCTGTGATGAGAGCTGTATTCTAGAGACTTTTTCTTTAGCGCTAGAGTGAGGACGATATTTATGGTTTTCAGTGAAATATTTATATTTGATAACAACTGATATGTTTTACGTTTTATTGTGTTATTTGAGTTCTGGGTTTTAGGGAGTTTTGGGTTCCTGCTTCGATGATTACAGTGTTAAAGTTGGATTACTGATTTGTAATAAGCTTCAGCTCCTACTTTGAGTTGGTTGTTTTTGCATTTAGTTCCCTCTGTGTTTTATGTCTGTTCCATCTCTTTAATTTCTGTGTTAATGTCTTGGTTCCTCAAGTCTGACTTCAGTGTTTCTGTACATGTTCATTCTCTTGTTTATTTCCTGTTTCACTTTGAAGACTTTTTTTCTTTCATGTCTCATGTCAATGTTGCTTCCTTCTTTGTGATTCTACCAATTTCCACCTGTATGTAATTTGGCTCCTCTGTCTCCTGTTTCTTGTTCCCAGTCAGTCCAGTGTGTATAAATACTCCTGTAGGATTGCTTCACTGTGTATAAATACTCCTGTAGGATTGCTTCAATGTGTGTGGTTTATTTGCTTCCTGTGTTTCTCTGTGGTTCCCATGCATCTTTGGATTCTTGTTTTGTGAACTTTGTTTCGTTTTTGGACTTTGATAAGAGCCAATAAACACAACTGCCTTTGTGTTGTGTGTTTGGGTCCTCCTCGACACACTCCACCTTGACACCCATACTGTCCATGGTCAGACCACAATGAAGGCGACATGCTGGAGAAAAATATTTTCTTATATGGAAGGTAAAGAAGTCAATATGTTCAAATATTACATTTTAACTGTAGAAGTAGAGGTGGGAGAGGGTGATGCACTATTTGCATATTATTTTTTTATTACTTGCTTTGAGTTGCATAATTTAATTAATTATTTACTGGGTGTTTTTGTTTGTTCTTGTCTTGTTTTGCCTATTTTCCCATCCTGGATTGCATTTGCTCACATCCAGCTGTAAACAGTGTTAGAGTTCAACTGATCAAAGCGAAAAAGAATTGCCAGTGAGTATTTTAGGAGGATAAATGAATTATAAGAGGCTCCATTATTTATGATGCATCTTCCTCAGTACGCATACCTCCTGCACTCTGACCTCTCTTTTATGTGTGATTCTAAATTTAGTCTCTTGTAATTGATGTGCCAGGTGGGTCATATAATTGCTTTGCACACTGTTTGTTTATCAAATATTAGAATGAAGTGCACAGAAATTCAAACATTACATGTGGCTGAAGCATGTTGGAGCTCAGAGCATGCACATTAGTGAGGGGCTCATCAGGCAGCTATTGTCCAGCCCATCACAATATGAGTAATAAAAAAATGTAAAAACAAACAGCACTTAATAAGTATCCTTAGTATTTAAGAGTTGAAGTGAAGGACAGTCCTGCTTTGTATTATAATCCAAGCAAACACACACGCATCAGTATTGCGAGAGGTTAATTTTGTGATGTATAATTTCTCTTGCTCACATCTATGTGAGGATTTGAGTGATAGAAATGATTGTTAGCTCTGTGATGAACTGGCGACTTGTCCTGTGTGCACCCCGCCTCTCACTCAAAGTCAGCTGGGACAGGCTCCAGCCCCCAGCAACCCCAAGTTTGAGTTAAGAAAAAGAATGGATGACTGGATAATTTGTCTCTCAACACACTGGACCCTGCTTCATCAGTGTTTCTTGCTGGCTGCAGTAACTCATGCTAATCAGCAGCAGTGTGGATAAGCAGTGATGAGCCAGGGGCTACATTTAGACAAGGAGAGCAGTCGTACAGCTGCATTATGTTATTTGGACGACGCTAATGTTTAATATAATACGCTGCAGCCTCCCCATCTTTCTCACTTCGCTGTCTTATCACATAAACCCCACACAGCTTACCCCCCAAATTAAGTGAACAAATAAAACAAAACCTTTGCCTTACTTCTGAAAGAGTTACGTTTTGTGATGGCTCACGCTCATACTCCTGATTCCCTGCTTCCTTTGGATTAATGTCAGCCTCTGTAACAAAATGGAGGAGGCTGAATGGAGGCTCATCCTTAGAGGCTGAATTACAACATCTCAGAAAAACGTGTTAGAAACACATGAAAGCACAAGGTCTCTCTCAGTCAAGCCAGAGTGGGTAATATTCACAAAGGCCAATGTAATCTAAGGTTTACAATCCAGCACTGAGGCTTTGGATGTATTTTGTTTCCTTGCAGAAAAAGAAGATGGAGTGAACAAATAAGAAAAAAACGGTTTCACTGATTAGAGCTGCAGAGATGCAGGGAGAGCAGCGGACAGTGCTGCTGGAGGTAATAATTATCCCTTATAAACCCCATTAACCTACAACATCCACCTTCAGTCACTGACCAATCTGATGTTATTAAAATTCAGCTAATGCTCATTCATATACAGTCATGTGAAAAATAAAAATTTCATAGGACTCTATGCAGCCCTGTGAAAAACAAAGTGCAATTTGTATCTAAACAAACCAGAAGACTTCTGGAACAATGTCCTTTGGACAGATGAGACCAAAGTGGAAATGCTTGGCTATAATGCACAGTGCCGCATTTAGTGAAAACCAAACACAGCATATCAACACAAACACCTGTCACATCCAAAACTGAGTCGCGCAACAGGACGATGATCCCAAGCACAGCAGCAGATCTCCAAGAAAAGAATCAAAGTGTCGCAATGCTGTGGTGGGACCTTAACAGAGCTGTGCCTAAACGAGTGCACGCTAACCTCAATGAACTGAAGCAACACTGTACAGGAGCCAAAATTTCTCCACAAGGAAGTGAGAGACTGATAAGATCATACAGAAAATGATTACTTCAACTTACTGCTGCTAAAGGTTGTTCTACAAACTATTGACTCATAGAGTGCACTTCGTTTTTCACAGGACTGGAGAGAGAGTCCTGTGAAACTGTCTTTTTCACATGAATGTGTACTGAAGCTGCGTTTTGACCATATGTTGGGTTATATATTTTTAAAATAATCAGCTATTTTTATGTATAACCTCGGGCAGGATTTGTCTTCCTGATCCTGAATAATTCTACATAAAACCAAAGATGCCACTTTGTTACTGCCTTTCACAAAATGTAATCAAAGTGAACCGAAAAGCCTCTTAAACACCTGGCTGTCTGCATCATCTCCTCATCCTGATTTCATTTTCCATTTTAGATATCAACATTGAGCCACTTTAGCTAATCTAACTTTCATATGATATGTTTAATACACCACTAGCAAGATTGCATCATTATCCATAATCTGCAAACCACGAAAGGTATGAGTGGCGTGGTAAGTAAACACTAACACTACGAACTTCCTGGTTTTAAATTCATGATGCGTCTGCACATATGCATGCATGTGTGTCTATCTGCCTTTCTGTTTTTGGACGTCAGATGAAAGTATGAATATAGTCAGATGTTTTTCTATTTGAAAGGTGATCACCTCTTTTCTATTCATGCAATCACTTTACTTCTGGCCCGTTCAGCAGAAAGCGCTCAGAGCTCTGCAAACAAATCCTATAAATTCTCCGATTATTATTCATACAATTGAGGTTTTAAGAGGGGAGTTCCTATAAATACTCCCTCCACTTTTTTTCTGTCATTCACACATACATAGTAGTTATATATGCATTTTATCCTACATCCAAGCACACACACATATGAAGACTTATAAGCTGCCCTCTTTTGCTCTCTCTCTCTTTCTGCTTTCTTCCATTACTCTCTGATCAGCGCCACAGCAGCTCTGTAGTGAGGAGATAAAATTTCTCCTTCTACTTCTTCTGCATCCTCATCGTCTGAACCCCCTCCCCCCAGCACAGCAACCATCCTTCTTTGGGGTCCAAACCAGAGAGGGATAAGAACCACAGAACGAGGGGAAGATGAGGAAAAGGGGATAAGGGTGTGCTGCAGAATGAACAAAAGAATTTTAGTGATTTAGTGGCCGTGCAACAACAGCTACTACTGCTGCTGCTGCTTGGATTGAGGCCAAGTACAGGTTCAGTTGGCCGGGGGAGACTGAGTGCCCCTCTTACCTGCACAAGCCAGGAAAAATGATAAACGGTGTGAAAGGTTGGGAGGGGAGGAGATGAAAGTTAAGAAAGATGGGTCAACTCAAAAGTAAGTGAGAAAAAAAACTGGTGATTTGGAAGAAAGGATGACCCTCACTTCATCGTTTTCAGTTCCTCCTCCCTCCTCAGGTGTTGTGGCCCCTGTGATTGGACATTAATTTAACACTTTATCTGATCATTCACGGTGGAAGGAGAAGCAGGATTGGCAGAGACAGGGATATAGATGTAAGTAGAGTACACTGGAGCCAGCAGGGCGCTCAGCTTTAGAATAAATTGTTTGATGTAATTTTCTCCTCGCGGGAGCAGCAGGATTGGATGATGTATAATGATCCTTCTATCAAACCAGCAGCCTGGACGGCAGTTAATGGTGACTCATATGCAAAGCCCAAGGGACTCTTCCACTCCTCCCCCATTCGTCCTCGTCCTGTAATTGGTCTCCTGCTGTTGCTCTCTTTACGGTTGAGACGCCCCCGTGTGGCGAGCAGGAGAAGAGCGGGCACCGCGGGTGGTTTAAAAGCCCGGACTGAAGAGACGCATCCCGCAGAACCGAGGAACTCTACACCGGGAAAAGTTTATCTCCAACAACTACGGGCGACTTAAAGGAGGGAGAAGACACAAAGATGGCAACTCATCCGCAGCAGCCGCCCCAACTGCACCTGGCTGAGCTCACCGCAGCGCAATTCATCGACATCTGGAAGCATTTTGATGCAGACGGTCAGTGCGCTCAAGTATCTACCAGTCCAATGACTGTGGAACCAACGGATCAATTGGTTTTTATTACTAGTTCAAATGTTATTATAGGGAAATGTCTTGTTAGAAACTAAGGATTTAATTTAGTGTATATGCAAGAATTTTGAAAAATATTCAGCGAAAGTGAAATGTAAAATATTCAAAATCAGTGCAGTAATATGTCAAACTGTAGGAAGATTAAAGAAATTAAACTAACAGAAAGAACCAGTCCAAAGTGCCAGTCCAAAGTGTGTCCACACTTTGGACTGGTACTGTATATAGGGTAAATTTGTGATACCATTTTACTTGGTAAAACCCATCTGTGTGTGTTTTTATCACTTTAAATCACTGTATATCATTTACGTTGTGACTTTATTTACTAGAAAAATGTGTCAGATGATCTGTAGAGGATTGTAAAGTGTTACAGAGAGGATGCTGAAAAAGAGGGCGGAGAGAGAGTGAGAGAGAGAAAAAAGATCAGAAACAGTGAGACGGAGGGCTGAAAGATAAAAAGAGAGAGAGAAGGGGAGATGGGGGAGGGAGTGATGTGGATGCAGAGGAGGGAGTGCAAAAGGGGTAGCAGGGTGGGGGCTGGAGGGAGAGTGAAAAGGTAAGAGATGAGAGGATGCAAGAGTGAAGGAGTGTTTTTTTCCCCCTGGATTTTGTTGGGTGGAGCTTCTGGGTATGAGAGCTTACAGTGAAGTGGAGATTGGATGGTGTGTGTGTGTGTGTGTGTGTGTGTGTGTGTGTGTGTGTGTGTGTGTGTGTTTGTGCACTTGTACAGCTATCAGTTTGAAATTTAGACCATCGGATTGAGGACATTTTGGCTGATCCTCACTGTCACAGCCCTTCAAAGTGCTGTTTGACTTGCTCTTAGAGTTAAGGTTAGAATGAGGTTCTGGTTAGGGTTTAAACATAGCCATATAAATGTGTGTGAGCGCATGCACACTGGCATACAGCCACTTATGGAAGAGCCTCCATTAATGCAAGTGTTGCTCAAGTAAATGTAAATAACTATTAATGGGACAGTTCATCTTAAAATCAGATTTGTCATGGTGGAGCGAGGACTCGAAAACGCAGAGGGTAAGTGACACCTCAGGGGCTTTATTTACAGTTCATAAGGTTAACTGAAAGTTGCAATGGGTGGAGGGCAATACTCCCCTGGGCTGCTCCACCATAAAACCAGAATCTTCTCGTGAGCCGATTCTTGACAGCACTCCACTTCTGCTCAATTACGCTGCGGCTTGCACTCCAGCCTTCCAGTCTCTAGGGGGGGAAAAGGGACAGTGGGTCAGGTGACGTCTTTAGAGGAAAAACTCTTACTCACAAGAATCCTGCTTCTCTACTGACTGAGTGTAAATAACAATCCGGCATCGAGTGTAGGACCTCCTCCCCTTAAATAGGCCAGGTGATGGACAAACCGCCAGCAGCTGCGGAACTGGTAGAGTCACAGGCCACTGTGGATGAGAGGAGGTCCGCCTCTAAAACACAAGGATGGTTAATCAGAAGGCCAGAGTACCAGACACAGAAAGAGAGGCAGCTGGACCCATGACAAGATTTAGGTATTTTTCCTCTGGCCTGTGGAAGTATTTATTCTTCTATATTGTTTTGGTCATTTGTGCCTCCTCCTGAATATCATGGCACAAGTGCCATTTTCAGGCAGGACCTATTTTCCTTTTAACACACTGCAACCGGCCACCCTGTCACTTTGCAGATGAAAGTTTTCATCTTCGCATGCCAAGGGGCTCATGCATATGACATGGCAGCAGAATATAAACATTAACGGCGTCCCCCCCATCAGCTGAACTGTAATTTTAGTTACAGTCATGTGAAAAAGAAAAACTTCACAGGACTTTATGTGCTCCTGTGAAAAACTAAGTGCACCCTTACTACTTCCATAGGAATTAAGAGGGTAAGTAGCAGCCAGGTGATGCTAATCAGATGACCTTGATTAACTGATCATCAGCAAGTGTGAACACTTTATAAAAGCAGACGTTTTGGCAGCTTGTCGATCTGGAGCATTCAGGTGTGTGATAACATAATGCCACAATCTTCCCAGCAGTTGACATCCCAGCAAATTCACCCCAATTCTGAGAGAAATTGCAACAAACCCAAGAGCTACATCTCAGACTCTACGTGTTGAGTATTAAAAAAAGACAATTAGAAAAAGAATGAAAAAGAACACGGCAGCACAGCTTAGGTTTGCAAAGTTACAAAGTCTGAGCAAACCAGAGGGCTTGTGGAACAATGTTCTTTGGACAGATGAGACCAAGGTGCAGATGTTTGGCAACACATTTGGGAAAAACACAGCACATCAGCACAAACACTTCATTGCAACTTTCAAGCACGGTGGTGGAGGGGTGATGATTTGGGCTTGTTTTGCAACCACAGGAGCTGGACCCCTGCAGTCACTGAGTCAACTCCTGTGTATACCAAAATATTCTAGAGTCCAATGTGAGGCCATCTGTCCAGCAGCTTAAGCTTGGCTGAAATTGGGTCATGCAACGGGACAATGATCCCAAGCATAGCAAATCTACAACAGAATGGCTGAAAAAGAAAAGAATCAAAGTGCTGCAACGGACCCGTCAAAGTCCAGACCTCAACCCAACTGAGATGCTCTGGTGGGACCTTAAGAAAGCTGTGTCTGCAAACCTCAATGTACTGAAGCAATACTGTAAAGACAAATGGGCCAAAATTCTTCCACATGGATGTGAGAGACTGAGTACAGTAAGTCACACAGAAAACAATTACTTTAAGTTTTTGATGCTAAAGGGGATTCTACCAGCTATCTAATCATGGGTGTACTTTGATTTTCACAGGGCTATAGCTGCATACTTCTTTCGCAGAGGTGGACTGTAGAAAGAAAATTCCCAGAACAAGGATGTGGAATTTTTTGAACATCTGGGTCATGATTTCATGAAAAAGACAAGATTTTCAAATGTATTTTTGAGCTTCGAGCAACACAAGGCAAATGCTAATAAGTTCATTTAAATTTAAGAGAAGGCAGTTTAGTTTAGTTGGAAGGACATGCAGCCTTTTTTTTAAATTTATAGTTATGGATTATTGTTATTGATCATTTAACATATAAGCAGCTGTTGTAGCCGAGCTGAGCTAGCTTTTGTGTAGTTAAGTGAAATACATTATATTGCTCATCCATCCAAATCATTGAATTCAGGTGTTCCAGTCACTTCCCTGAACATAGGTGTATAAATCCAAGCACCTAGGCATGCAGACTGCCTCTACAAACATTTGTGAAAGAATGGGTCGCTCTCAGGAGCTCAATGAATTCCAGGGTGGTATCGTGATAAGATGCAACAAGTCCAGTCATGAAATTTCCTGCTACTTGATATTCCACAGTCAGATGTTAGTGGTATTATAACAAAGTGGAAGCAATTGGGAACAACAGGAACTCAGCCACAAAGTGGTAGGGCATGTAAAATGGTAGAGTGGGAACAGAGATGAGGAAACGCACAATCCAAAAATATGAAAAACTGGATGCCGGCAAACAAACAAGCAAAAGGAAAAAGAAGTTCGCACACCAGCAAAAGCTCCAGAGTAATAATTTAATACAAAACCATAATTTGAGTAACATTTCGGGCCACAGATGACAGAGTGGGGCCAGCGGATGCTGAGGTGCATAGTGGGCAGAGGTTGCCAACTTTCTGCAGAGTCAATCGCTACAGAACTCCAAACTTCATGTGGCCTTCACATTAACTCAAGAACAGTGCATAGAGAGCTTCATGGAATAGGTGTCCATGGCCGAGCAGCTGCATCCAAGCCTCATATCACCAAGTGCAATGCAAAGCATCAGATGCAGTGGTGTAAAACGTACCACCACTGGACTCTAGAGCAGTGGAGACGTGTTCTCCAGAGTGACAAATCACACTTACCTCCATCTGGCAATCCGATGGACAAGTCTGGGTTTGGTGGTTGCCAGGAGAACGGTACTCGTCTGACTGCATTGTGCCAAGTGTAAAGTTTGGTGGAGGGGGGATTATGGTGTGACATTGTTTTTCAGGAGTTGGGCTCAGCCCCTTAGTTCCAGTGAAAGGAATTCTTAATGCTTCAGCATACCAAGACATTTTGGACATTTTCATGCTCCCAATTTTGTGGGAAACGTTTGGGGATGCCCCTTCCTGTTCCAACATGACTTGATCACCAGTGCACAAAGCATGGTCCACAGAGACATGGATGAGAACGTTTGGAGTGGAATCATCATATTACACCCTATGGATTAAGAATGAGTTGTCACTCAAGTTCATATGCGTGTGAAGGTAGATGAGTGAATACTTTTGGCAAAATAGTGTATTTGCTGGCTGTCCTGATCTGGGAATGAAGCTGAGATGGATAGGGTTTTTTTTTTTTGATTTGAAATGAAGACAGCAAATCTTCTTTTATACTGTAAATGGATCAATCTGCAAACAATAAAAGCTGTTATATCAGTTGCAAGGAATAAAATTAAAACAAGTTCCACTAAAATGTTTAAAGTGGCGTTAAGTTCTCTAAAAACTGGATTTAAGGTTAGCAGCTGAGTAAATGAAATTAGTGATATTCAATCTGATATAAAGCCTGATATTTGTTTACCTGCGTGGCAGCTGAACTGTAGAAGAGTGCTGTCATTCCCCCACTTTGTCTCTCGATGAGCCAATCCAGCTATGCAGATTTTCATTTTGCAACTTCAGTTGAAGGATTACTCTCCGAAGCATTGAGAAAAAGCCATGACCTTTATTTGCCCGATAAACTCGCAGTTTGTTTTCATCAAACGGTACAACCTGACAGTAGTGCAATATCCCACAGAGCTTTCACAAACAGCCTCACTGTAACGCCTGCTGCCTTCCAACACTTTAGTTCATTCAAACCGGAATTTGCCCCTAATCAGAGTTATTTTTTGTGCATTAACTGTGCCTATAGAAGGAGAGGGTTAGGTGCATTTCAGTAAGGGCAAAAGGGAGTGATTAATTCCTGACTCCAAGATGGGGTGAACTGCATAAGAGAGAGAAATGTGTTCATCTCCACCTCCACAGTTTGTTTTGGTGATATGCTGGCAGCGGACTTTTGTTGACTAAAATGACATCAAAAAATTGCTTTCTTGACTAAAACTGTACGCCAGCAGGGATTGCACCATAGTGTGTATTTGCCAGACTTATGCAGCCACTGAGATATTACCTGCAGGTTTATATGTTGTGTTTTGAGACCTCAAGTTTAGCAATTCGATTTTCTGAAACCATATGTCAAAGGTGAGTGGTGTAGCTCACCGATAAACCAATGACATTGCATTCCATGCTCATAAATTTGTGAATTCTCTTGTCAATTACAAGGTAGCCACGTCCTAAAGTATTCCCTGCTATATCCTAAATTTTACTCTAAATGGGACCCTGTTTATGCAAAATGAACACTAGGTTGTGTTAAAGACTTTAAACCTGTGACTGAGACTATAAACTCATTTACCAAGGTCATAAATCAAGGGAGAAGTATGAATATTTCTATCATAGTTTTTAATACAGTTGAACAAATTTTTGCAATCAGAGGAGACGCCCCCTGTTGGTCATTAGAAAGACCAACAGGGAGGCTTCGCTTTTCAGACCCAGTGGCTCCGTCCATCTTATATGTAGACTATATCTGACAGAAGAGTTGGCTTCACGGTGAATTAAACACAACAAAATCAAATTTTCCCTCATACAAACAGAAACACCTCATACAGCTGATATTGCAGCATGTATTACCTCATGTGGATTTGTCTTCACACCTGGAGGTGAAACAGTCAGTTACCCTTTTTGAGAAATGTGTTTCCCACATGACCCTTATTGTCATTTTCAGTCGCTGCGCGTTAATCAGCTGAATTGTTTTCGAGGTGTCACTGAGCAATCAGCGATTGAGCTGTGTTTTTGTTTGGGGAGAGAAAGGGCTGCATCTGCTCAGTGTGCAGTGGTGCGCTCTGTGTGACAGCTGAGATTCGCACTGCAACATAAACTGTGGCAGTGAGCCCCGATGAACTGAGAGCAGTTACTTATGTATGCGCAGGGTTTGGACACATGATGAACACTTCACCATAGATTATTTGCTCATTTCCAACATCCTTACCATCCATCCATCCATCCATCCATCCATCCATCCATCCATCCATCCATCCATCCATCCATTTTCTTCACCACTTATCCAACTTTGCAGGGACTCTATCCTCAAAGATTTGTTATTTGTTTCTTGGACATTTATGACTTTCTGTGAGTTTTATCTCTGCTCATTCATTTATTCACTCACTGAGTTGTTATTATTATTATTTATAAGAGGAAAGGTATGATGCAAAAGTATTGTTAACATCCAGACTGTTGATCCTGACAGCCGAGTCATTTTTATAACTTAAATTCTGCAATTTAAAAGCTGTCCATGTCATAAATTCACACTTTGATGGGAATTGTTTTGTTGCTGCGCTATATTCCAGCCGTGTTCAATTTAAATGCCAGCTACTTATAAGAAATTAGAAATAGTAAAAAAAAAATAAATAAAGTGAATCTGAGCATCATCTGATGCGCTGAGGCTGTGTCATTTTTGCGTCTTCTATCAATTTGTTTTGTTTTTTGGGGGCGGTTGCACCCAAAGCTTATTAAATACTAAATGTGTATGGCTAAAACATTGGCTCACCCAGAGCACAGATGGTGACATGGTGAGCACCTATCAAATAAAGTGTCCAAATAATGCTGAGCAGTGAGATGGGAGCAAGGGGCGGGGGACCGATCAAAAAGGAAAGGAGATGAGAGGATAAGAGATTAAGAGATAAAGATGGGAGCAGAGTGCATCTCTGCATTTTATTCTGTACATGTTTTATTTGAAATAACCTTTATATCAGTGTCTATTTTTGTAACATAAAAAGCAACCCCAGACCCCCCCCCCCCCCACCTTTGGTACAGTACACAGATGGGACTCATTCCTATGATTAAAGAGAGGATGCTGAATGTCCTTTATGTTAACCTATTAGTGTGACTTGCAGGCAAACCAGTGACGTAAATTATTGTGTTAAATCATCCCAAGCCGTGTGATCATCATAAGAAGCATAAACTGAGACAGAGGGACAGAATGCCCCAATAAGCATCAATCTGACCGAACACTTTCGCCCTCTTAGGCAAGAAAAAGAAGCACTCACACTGCTTACACTGCAACAGCACTTGACTGTTCTTTTTCAGTATGACGCTGAATCTCCACACAGCTAAATGCCAGCTTAGCATGACCTTGTTTTTGTGTCGCGTACCTTCTCAGTCCATCAGAGTAAGTTTCAGCTCTGTAGAGATGATATAACAGCTGGCGATCTTTTTTCCCCGTGTGGCTGTGCTCCAGGATTCACTCAGCTCATGAGCGTTGGTCACCCAGATTGTGTTGAGATTTGTGCACTGATTTCAGGGATGAGCCAACCAAATACAATTGGAAATGGTCAGACTGATTTTGATACGGCTCTGGTCATCTATTCACTCCACATACGCTCCTGTAAACTGTTTACTTGCGAGCAGACTTGAGACTGGACTAGCCCTCGAGATTTGGCGACTGTTCCTAAATTTAAAGAACCCCTTGTGACCTTTAATCTCTCATTCACATCTAAGGCTTTAATCAAACTTTTGAACAGTCAACAAAGCTTGAGGCAACTTTGAAGTTTCATAACATCATTTGTGCCAAACTAATTTTGTTCCTCTGGTGCGCCGCAGGAAACGGTTACATCGAAGGGAAGGAGTTAGAGAACTTCTTCAGCGAGCTGGAGAATGCTAGACGAGGAGCGGGGATGGTGAGTGCGTCTGTACAGCCATCCATCCATTTTTTCACACTTATCCAGTTCAGGGTGGGGTGGGGTG
>JAVDPK010000855.1:382811-393746 GCA_034780415.1 Cichlasoma orientale | reverse complement strand
CAATACAAAGCGCCTTGAGGCGACTGTTTGTTGTGAATTGGCGCTATACAAATAAAGTTGAATTGAATTGAATTGAGTGTAACAGTGAAGCTGCAAGGAGCGGAGGTAGTGAAGGTGGATGAGTTTAAATACCTGGGATCAACCATCCGAAGCAAGGAACAGAGCACAAGAGAGGTGAAGAAGAGCGTGCAGGCAGGGTGGAGCGGGTGGAGACGAGTGTCAGCGAGTGAAGATGAATGAAGCACGGGTCTTCCAAATTGAGCAATGGAGGACTGCACTCTGTGTTGGTTGGAAACTCCTCTCTGCAGGCTCTGCGCAGGCAAAAACAAATGCAAATGGGCACAATCACACTACCATAAATTAACTGTTACTTAGCAGCATGGCGACTGCATAAACACCTTTGGATTTTATTATATTGTAGTAATACAATCATCTGGAAAGACATGTTAGTTGACAGAATACAGTCAAAAATAATGCTACTAGCACTGGAGACAATGTTGATTTTTTTTTAAAACTGGTTACTTTCACAACTACAAATCTCTCTGGTGCAATGTGTCTATTATTGTGGGGAGAAAAAAACAACTTAAAGGAAAAACACCCATTTTCTTCTGTTATTTAAAGTGAAAGTTGTGTGGGGTTTAAGATTTTGGGCAAGGTAGCTAACAAGCTGATAAAAGACTCAAAATAGCTACAAAAAAAAAAAAAGCAGAGGGAGGAAGACGGGCAGCAAGAAGACAATTTAAAGACAATTTTAAAAACAAGTAAAGGTGTAGTAAAATATACGGGGACCTGAATGCAAAACCCTCAGCAATAGAAGGAAGGTCATAATAGTAAGGTTAGCCTGAACAGTACTCTTCATATTACAGGGAAATATCCAGCTGGTCTATGTAAATGTTGTATGTGGCTAATTAATTGTGAAATAAGATGGGAAATGATGACAAGGGTACAGAGAGTAGGGCTAACACAAACAAAACTAAAGGTGTACTGGGATATGGTGAAAGTGAACATGGACAGAGGTACCTATTTGATTTTTCTCATGAGAACTGTAATACAGCTCCACAGATGCCACCAGTTACTGTTTAAAACACGTATAAATATTATAAAAAATAAAAGCATCAAACAAAAACCACACAACCAAAGAAAAACAGGTGTAACTGCAGAAACCTGGTGCATGTTATATACATTTAATAACTTTTTTTTTTTAAGTTTTTAACATATCATAGTGTGGTGATATGTTACTTAAAGTATTTTTTTAAGTGGAGAAAAAATGGCTTGGGGCCTGACCAATTTTTGTTAAAAAAATGGAATTTTCCAACAAATAATAAATATTTGCATGATGTACTATAGCATCTTCTTCTTCTTTCAGCTTCTCCTTTCAGGAGTCACCACAGTGGATCACCTGCCTCCATCTCACCCTATCCCCAGCATCCCCCTCTGTCACACCAAACCTCTACATGTCCTCCTTCACTACATCAATGAACCTCCTCTCTGGTCTTTCTCTTTTCCTCCTGCCTGGCAGCTCCATATTCAACATCCTTTGTCCAATATATCCACTATCCCTCCTCTGCACATGCCCAAACCATCTCAGCCTCGCCTCTATTGACTTTCTCTCCAGAACATACTCCACCTCTCCAGGCTCTCTTCCACCTGCTCCCTACTCTCACTACAGATGAGAATATTGTCTGCAAACATCATAATCCATAGTAGAGAGACTCTGCCTTGTTCTTGAAAATCGGTACCAGTACACTTCTTCATTCCTGAGGCCTCCTCTCACTCTCCAAGATTGTGTTAAACTATATGGTTAAAAAGTCCACTGCCCTCTCTCCCGGACATCTCCATACCTCCACAAGTATGTCATGTGGACCAACTGCCTTTCCACTCTTCATCCTCTTCATAACTGTCCTCCATCTGTCCTCTCTCTCATTTTGCTGTTTTCGGTATTACTGATACACATTAATTTCAACATTCATCTTCAGTAAAGATTTAATCATTCACTCTTCTTTCTCTTTACGAAAGTTGGCTACATTCATTCTTTATGTATTCCACAGAAATCACACTTATAATAAAGATCCACAGTGAAATAAAAGTTTTACTAGTTAGTTTCTGTTAAAAATGTTGAAAAATCCTTCCTCATTATTGACATTGGTACCAAATTGCGCACGCTTGTCCATCTTCTCTATATAAAGAAGAAATAACACGTGCTCTGACGTCAGCGCGTACTCAGAGCGTGGTAGCGTGGTCTCGCCTGTCCTTCACATCCGTCCACATCTTTCTAGGTTCGACTCCCAAGCGCAGCAACGATGGCTCTGCTCAAGTCCAACAAGATAATCTACTGCCTGGGGACCATCTCCCCGTCCCTGGGAGTCCTGTCCGCCCGCAGCAGGTAAACGGCAGGAACGTGGACGTCTGACTTGTAATGCAGCACCTGGGTATTTGCACGAACTGATGGCGTCCTGTCACATTTTGCAGCTAGCTCACGAGCGAACAGTCGGTATCTGAAGGTTAACATTGTCTTGGGTTTTATGGTGGAACTTTGTTGCTGACCTCTGCGGTTAGTGCAGTCTCACTAGCCGGTCAACTAACCTCAGACGGGGGTCAAAGGCCTGCTGTCGTGTGGGGTTAGCATCTGCTCCCAGGTAGCGGCTAAGAGGTGGATTAGCGGTGTCCACGTTTATGACTTGATGACCTGAAAGGTCAGCAGCCTCTATTTAAGACTCCGACTGCTCAGGTGGTTAGAGGTAATCAATTTTGAGTTGCTGTTAGTGATACTGATGAAAGTCACCCTGGGGTGTCAGGACACCGAAGCGAGGAAGAGACTGACTCCTTTTGTTACGTTATCGGAAGTAACTTAAGTTTGCGACAATAAACATTAACTTTACTTTAATAAACTTGTTTTTCCTGTTTAGTCAATTTCTGAGGGATTTATACGATCGCGTTAGTTTATGTTGCACAATTTGAGCTAAGCGACTTGTCGTAGTCAATGAAGTCGTGCGAGCTGATTGGCTGTCGCTTCCCACCTTTGAGCGCTGATTGGCTAATTTCCAGGTGGAACTTGAGACACTGGTGTGTCCTTTCGGGGCGTGCTTGGAGGGCAAACCTCCGTTACGCTTTTAACCGATTAAAAATTTTAAAGTAGAGCCTTGTTAAATGTAGATACTGATAACTTATTTGTGACCGTGATGCCCACTTAATTTTGTATATTCATTCGCGGCAGTAACTCTAGGTTTCGTTTTACTGGTGCCTTCGTGCTTCAGTGTCTGCTCTTAGAGTTATTGTGTAATTTTAGACAGTAGTATCAGAAGCTGTTTGTTGGGGGTGGGAACAGGCCTTTGATCTGCTGATTACCAATGAAACCCGTCAGTAAATGTTTATATAAACGCTGAAGTTCATCTGTTCAAATGAGATCTACTTGACCCCAAATAACACTTCGTGTTCCTGCTGTTACTGTTAACAGTATTATGTTACTGTTAAATAAACCTACACAGTAAAATACTTGTTTGCATTAATGTTGTTCACGCATTAACACATATTTTGCTTGTACACGTGCAATAAAAATAAGGAAATCTTATCTAATCTTCCCAAGTGTGTGCATGTATTCAGCATTTATCTCCGAATGTATGGAGGGATAGCAGGTACAGCTATAATGTAATGCCTCCACAAAATAGCCTCATAATGCACTGGAAATCACTTTAACTAATTTTTATCTGTTGCTGATATTTCCCTTTTTTTTTTTTTTTTTTTAGTTTCACTTCCAAGCACATTCTTTTTCTTTTTTACTTTGGTGAATTATAACTTTTATTTGCATGCAATCATTGCATTAAGTTGCAGTGTAATAAATCGGCATCATCTGTGTTTTAATATCAGGGGATTGGAGGCACTTGCCCTTTGCAAAGTGTTCTGTCCTAAATTTAGACTCAAAGTTCATAAAGTAGAAGAAACCTGAGACAATAACATGTTGGCAAGGGCAGGAGTGCTGCAAAAGTCACAACGTGAAACAGACTTCATTTATCAAATGTGATGAAATGTGTGCATTTTATTAATCTAAAGTACAAACGGTAATATATTGATAACGGTTCGCAATGTGGTAGTAGTAAAGTCAGTCCAGTCTTAGGTCATACGTCCCCTTTATGCTTACATCAAGTTTTAGCTTGTATCTGTAGTACAAGCACCAGTGT
The DNA here is from genome assembly GCA_034780415.1 of Cichlasoma orientale. Classification (NCBI taxonomy): domain Eukaryota; kingdom Metazoa; phylum Chordata; class Actinopteri; order Cichliformes; family Cichlidae; genus Cichlasoma; species Cichlasoma orientale. Next base: position 389,571 of record JAVDPK010000855.1, on the reverse strand, counting down.
AGATGATATTTAAACAGGAAAGTATTTTTTTAAGCACTTCATCCCAAGTAATAAATGTGAAAATTCAGAATCAGTGTTACTTTCTAGTATTTTACTTTTAAGTGGATCTACTCTCACAGCTCATACAGTATCAGGTGCATGATTGGCTGCTGATTGTCAGGCTGAGGTCAAGAAGTCAGACTTACTTTTGATCTTTTGATTATGTCTTTGCTGCCAACCTGCTTACTCTTCTGCCCTTTAGTGTGGGTTGGGAGTTTTGTTTGTTTGTGGGGTGGTATTGCTTAATCCTTCCTGAAGGAGACAACTCTTCTTCAGCTGATCAGTAAAATTTGTTTTTGATAAATTATGAAACAGATTTTTTTTTTTTTTTTTTTTGAAAAAAAAATCTGGGAAAGTTTGGGGACAATAATAAATTTACTTGTTTTTCTAATTTATTTGCAGAAAGCACTATTAAGAAATTCAAGGACTGATTAAAGACAGTTTCTGTGCCATAAATTACTAATTTGTGTAAACTGATGATTGATTAAACAGGAGTATTTTGAAAGAAAACAGTAGCTCAATAAGTTTTAAAAAGAAAAGGGTGAAATTAAAGTGGATTAGAAATGATTCTGAAAGCGTGAATAAAGGAAAGAATAGTAAATAATTATATAAAACTCCAGTGAGTGCTTGTTATGGTGGGAACTGCTGAGTAATTGTGGCATTTTTAGACCCAGATTAACTTTCACACTTGTTCTTGGACTCTGGACCTTCTGAATAGATTGTTTGTTTCATGAAACTTGTGCCCACCAAGCTTGTTTGATTTCATGTGTCTACGTCAGTGTGGTACCCTCAGGTGACATGACGAGTTAAGGTTGTATTAGGAAATAGCAGCATTCTGCATATGTAGCATGCTGCAGGAACACAACTAATACAAAGCAGTATTACCTTTTTGTCACCATTTTAAAGATGAATGAGTATTTCTGTCCATGAACAGGATAGCTGTGTTTAAGTGCCGTGCACATGAATGAACTCTGTTGGCTCTTCAGTGTTATTCTATCATAACAGCTCATTTGCTTTGGTGCAGCTCCTGGTGGGGTGGAGTGCAGATGGGTCCCCCTGATCCCATCCTGGGAGTGACTGAGGCCTTCAAGAGGGACACCAACCCCAAGAAGATGAACCTGGGAGTGGGAGCGTACAGGGATGATCAGGGAAAGCCTTTTGTCCTCAGCTGTGTTCGCAAGGTATAGCTACCTCCCAGTTTTGTCAGACACATGCACAAAGTCCCCACCCCCCTAATTTAGGGCTTACCTTTTCATAATGCATTCAGTGAGAATGACAGGACTATGCTGCCTTAAATTACAGCACAGAGCTTAAAAGGTTGCTACTGGTCAGGATGTTTCTCATTGGTGCATTCTTGCTTTGTCATCCCGAGCTCAGAATGAAACACTCATGTTAATAATTAGAACTTTTGCATTGTCACCATGAGAATGTGTTTGCTGTGATTTAGTTGGCATCTGCACACAATCTTGCATACAAAGAAAGCCAGCTGATGGAGAGGAAGATGTTTTACACCTTTTTGTTTTCCTTGCTTGCTTCTAGGCAGAGGCCATTATTGCAGCTAAACAGCTGGATAAGGAGTACCTTCCCATCAGTGGTCTGGCGGAATTTAACAAAGCCTGCGCTCAGCTGGCTCTTGGTGATGCAAATGCAGTTTTGAAAAGTGGCAGAGTAAGTTTTCAGTGATCACTAATCCAACCTAAATAAAGGTCAAATGATGTGTGACAGTTTTAAGTCCAAATCAGTGCAGCAGTCTCTTCTCCCAACAGAGCATCACTGTCCAGACCATCTCAGGAACTGGATCCCTGCGTATTGGAGCCAACTTTTTGGTAAGGCCCTCTTGTACCTGGTACAGAATGTTTACAATGCAGTTTTTGTTTTTTGTGTGTGTTATGCCATAGATTTCTCAAACTTTTTCTGTCACAGGCTCGATTCCATGCAGGGCCACGTGATGTGTACCTGCCCAAACCCTCCTGGGGGAACCACACACCCATCTTCAGAGATGCTGGCATGCAGCTCAAAGCTTACCGTTACTATGACCCCTCTACCTGTGGCTTTGACTTCAAAGGAGCTCTGGAGGACATCTCTGTAAGACATGAGTGACAAAATTAAACATTTTCAGATGTTATTTTTCTGATGATAAACCTTTTCAGGTTGTCTTAATGACACCTTTGGATATATTTTGAAGAATAAGTTCCATTATTTTTCTTGAATGAAATGCTGTGCAAAGCATTAATTGAGACAGGACACATGGGGACTGAAGGTTACTGAAGGTATTATCACTTCAGCCTTGACCAACCAGTATATTTATGTAAGGGCCACCAGGAAGGACTTTGGTTTCGCCCCACTTTGTTTACACACCAGATATCAGGGAAGTTTACATTGTGCACGGTGTGATGAATTATTTGTGCATCAATGTATGGGAGTGTAATGAAGAATTCCCTAATTGTACATGTAATACTCATCCTCATATGTAGTCCTGAGAAAGCTCCACTTTAATCATATGTAGTGCACTAGCAGTCTAGGAGTGGTGTCGCAGTGAAAACATCAGGTCTGTAGTTATGTGTGGTTTTGTAGGCTGACAAACTGAAATCCTTGTTTATTTCACAGAAAATCCCAGAGCAGAGTGTGATTCTGCTGCATGCATGTGCTCACAATCCTACCGGTGTGGACCCCAAGCCCGAGCAGTGGAAGGAGATTGCTGACATCGTGAAGGTGAGGAAGCATCATTATCAGTAAGGTTCTATAAAGTGATAAATGATTCTGATAAAATGAGGGTTTTGCTTTTGTCTCATGAGGTCTTTGACAGTTCAGAAACCACAATTGATAAGCTCTGCATAATTAATTGCTCTCTTTGTCTGCCCCCTTCACCTTTTATAGAAAAGGAACCTGCTCGTGTTCTTCGACATGGCCTATCAGGGCTTTGCAAGTGGAGACATTGATCGTGATGCCTGGGCTGTCCGCCACTTCATTGAACAGGGCCACAACATCCTGCTGTCCCAGTCCTTTGCCAAGAACATGGGACTCTATGGTCAGTCACTATTAAGCGCAGGCTCTTCTTAAAGAAACATGAGCAGAGTCGTGCACTGAAATGAAATCAAACTCTATGGAAAATTGATGTTGGTGTTTTAACACAACCCACTGAGAAAACATTGATACTCAAGCATATCTATTCAGGCAATTTGACAGCTGCAGAAGTCTTTTTAATTTTGCATGTTTATCCCATCTGTACAGCAACACTTATTCTCGTGGTTGGAAGGTGCTCTTTAATCTCTGTTGGTTCTGTAGGTGCATTACTGCCACCTTCTGGTAGCAGCACCACATAAGAAACTAACAGGAGTTGGGAGAGCATAAATTAAGTCACAGAAGCCATTTGATTATTTCCACAGCTGGTTAAAATTGATAAAATTGGGGCCATCCTTACGAATTCATTTTAATCCGTTTTCTTTTCAGGAAAATTCTTTAAGAAATGGGTTTGATGAAAAGAGTAGTTTATTAACAAAGATCTTGTTAAACCCTGAGATTTAATTCAGTTATATTTTTGATATTTCCTTGAACTGAAACTTTACTAAAAATCTTATGTTTTCACATTTTACATACAGATGGGATGCCTGTCTGTTTGGGCTAATGATGCTGTAACTTGAATAATCTCAAATTTCATTGTTCTTACTGCAGCTGTTTTGAGTCAACACTTAAATTTTTGAGTTTTAAGCCTCAACACAATGAGGCCCTCCTCATAACTAAACTTGATTTTTTTATTTTTATTTTTTTAAGAGATTAAATCTGTCAGTAACTAATTTTGTGTGACTGAGTATGCTTGCTGTTGACAGGTGAACGTGTTGGAGGCTTCACCGTTGTGTGCAACGATGCAGAGGAGGCGAAGAGGGTGGAGTCGCAACTTAAGATCCTCATCAGGCCCATTTACTCCAACCCGCCAGTGAATGGTGCCAGAATTGCAGCGACTATTCTCAACACACCAGAACTGCGCTCACTGTGGTACGAGCTTTCAGACACACATGCATATGCACAGAAGCTACATTCGAGCTGCGTTCCTTTTACCAGAATTTCTGATTTCAAATGGAATGCAGCATCGAACTAGTGCAGTTTGTATTCTTTTGGAAACCTCAAATCTTCACTGCACCAAAAAAGGCTGACAGTCCAATATACATTTTTTTTTTGACTGTTCATCTCCAGGCTGGAGGAGGTCCATGGTATGGCTAACCGCATCATTAAGATGAGAGAGCAGCTGGTGGCCGGTTTGACAAAGCAGGGCTCCTCCCACAACTGGCAGCACGTCATCGACCAGATCGGGATGTTCTGCTTCACAGGACTCAAACCAGAACAGGTACAGAGACCCTGAGATGGTCAATAACAGAACAGATAAATGGGTTCCTCATTAAACTTTTATAAATGTTATACAACAATAAATCAAATTGTATCAAAAGATAGTTTAGCTTTTAGGAAAGACAGTTACTTTCTGGCAGGGAACTTGGATGAGAAGGCTCCAGCTTACACTCGCATGTAAAGGTACTATTTTTGTAATTACTGAAGAATTTAACCAAATCAAACGTGGTGTGCTGCCTCCTGTGGTTCGCCCTTGTGAATAAGGGAACAGCCAAAGTAGCTTTTTTATTTATTTTCATTCTTATTGTGCAGACCACAATAAGAACACGTTCTTACTGACCTGCCTTCACATCCAAAACCTATGTGCATTTCTTCACAATTTATCCATTTTTAAGGTTGCGGACAGCAACTCCACAGACCGTTTCAGCTCTTTCAAACTGTGCTTAAATGTTTTTGAGGTATAGAGCTGCTGGCTGGAGATTAACTGCATGGATCTTTGTCCATCTCTCCTGCTCCTTTAAGATTATGCCAATGGCACTAAGAGAATAAAATGAAATTATAAATGACAATTTGCAAAAGTACACATTTATCTGTTAAGACATTTGTACACTGAAACTTTGTGAATGAGCACTTTGATTGAAAATCAGTTCTGAAAAGTGATGCGTTTCTCTGCTATAGCAGAGTTCAAATTGCTTATAAATCTGTTTTAGGTTTGGCAAGACGTTTTGTTTTTTTTTTGTTTTTTTATACTTTGTTCTTGCTTTGGTCATCTCTGTGCAATCCTTTTCAAAGGGAAAGGAATTTTTTGTTCCCTCCTTGCAATCTTCTAAAAGCTGACTGCTAGAATGGCATTACTCTCTCTGTGCCTTGTCCCCCCTCTCAGCTGATGTGCTGTGTCGCTTCTCTTTCGCCGCAGGTCGAGCGCCTGACAAAGGAGTTTTCGGTGTACATGACCAAGGATGGTAGAATTTCCATGGCAGGTGTGACCACTGGAAACGTGGGCTACCTGGCAGAGGCGATCCATGCGGTCTCCAAGTAGCATGGATCCTGTTGGGAGAGCGGCAAAATCAGAAGGAGCAGCATTGAAGAGGAGCTTCAAGCGTCATTTATTCGCAGTCTCCTTCATTCCACCTTTAGAAAAAAAGCTTTTTTTTTTTTTTTAGTTATAGCCTTTTTGTTTTCCTAATTGGATTTCAACTGAACCGTTGCTATTGTTACAGGGTTTATTTTCTGGTTACATTTCTCGTCCTCTACATTTCACCAAAGTTTTCCCCCACCAAATTGAAACACCCCCCCCCCCCCCCCCAATGACTGCGTTGACTCATCTTTAATTATTTATTATCATAAATGAACTGTTGGCTGTGCATTAGTGTTCTCCCACATGTGTGCTCTGTATCTGCTGTGGGCCCACAGACTTAAAAACATCAAGGAAAAGAAACATCTGGGCGATGCTGGACAGAGATGAGATCTCTGTTGCTTTGTGAAAGCTTGTAGTTAATGTGAGGTTTTCCCTCTTTAGTGTGGAGTTATAGCACTTTAATAAGCTGTGAGGCACTGTCTGAGTCTCAAGACATCACTGGCACTTCATTAGGCTTTACTGTATTAATGGGCATCTCCTAATCATGTGATCTGCTTACTTGATGGATCTGACTTCATCTGACCTAACCAATGATTCAGCAAGTTTATTCTCTTTATCTGTTATCTGAATCTTTGATTTCTGTTTCAGTGATCACAGGGCAGCAGTCTCTCAGTTGGTTCTTCTTTAAGCCCTGATACAAACAGCACACAGTCTAGAGAGTTAAGTATAAAGAAGCGATAAATGTACTATGTGGATTCGACTGTAAAGAATTCTTATTCTTTATACACGTTCTTTCCCCCCCAATTGAAGACTGTACTTGATCGTAAAATTGTGTGGGGTAGTGTGTGTGGAAAACTGTTCATGATGCACGCGCTGCTCAGTCAGATGCTGTTTCAGTGTATGAATCTGTTCGTCAGGACTGACACAGATGGCACTTCAAAATGTTGGGTTTGCCCCAGTCTGCTCATACTTCTGAAACTTCTGGCACTTTGCCTCCATGTTTTTGCATTCTCTCTTGTGGCACATCGGTCTTGTACATCATTGAACAAACAATAAATCATAGAGTAATGCTCTGTTCTAGTGTGGGGTTTTTTTTCTTCTTTCTCTGCATGAAATAGTTCATTTTAGCCCTTTCCTTCCCATTTACCCACCTCTTAATGCTTGGATGTCTACATCTTATTCCAGCTGACAGTTTATTGCACTGTGATGGACTAGTGGTCTGTCCAGATCTCTGCTGTCTATAGCCCCTGACTGGCAGTTGCGAGTGGATCTTGACAAACAGCTGAAGTTTCCAGAACAAGT
>JAVDPK010000855.1:356233-382711 GCA_034780415.1 Cichlasoma orientale | reverse complement strand
CTGGGTCACCTGGAAGAGGGGGTCTGATGTTGAAAGACCCGAAACCCCCGATGAACCCAGGAACATCACTGAAGATGCTTCCCAGAGCATCATAGCGATGTATCTTAAAACCAAACCTCTCACCTAGTGTCAGCTAGGATAGGCTCCACACTGCTGTAGCCACAGCTGTTATGGTCAAATGTGTTTGCCTTTTAGAAAGTTTATTTTAAATGGCAGCTTAAAATTATTATATAGAATGACCCTGACTTGCCTCAGCACAAATAAGGTTGGATGGCTATTACATTACTTATTGACTTGACTGAAAATAAGTGTAGCTGCAATTTAGCAGGCCCTAAAGTTGCTGATACAGTTAGCATTGCACTTTTTTTTTTTTTTTTTTTTAAATGAGACTGTTCCCATAATATATACAAATGGTTAAAGGTTCTGTCTCCCAGTTTGAGTTCAGTGTTACTAATCTAACATTCTTTGGGGTTCCACAGGGCTCAGTTCTTGGAACATCATTTATCCATATAAAAATAAATTGTCCATTTCACACATCCTTCCTCCTGTTTACAGATGACAGACCTATACAGTGCTTAACAAATTTTAGACCACCTATCATTAAAAACAAGGCACAAATATTTAGTTTAAAATAAAAAATTATATTTATAAGGCAAATAACAAACTGAATTAATGTGTTTGTACCCAAATTTGAGCCGGCACACTGGACTTCTCTGAGGAGTCAGAAATTAGTCAAGCTCAACATTCAACCACCAAAACACATTTTTCTGTTCAGGAAGGCAAGTAAATAATTTGGTATCTTAATCAAAAAGTAATGTGCTGTACTAGTTTCTCATACTTTTTTTTTGCAAAACTGTAAATTTTTTAAAAATTCATATAGCAATAATTATGTTTAGCATTAAAAATATTTTGATTACAGAGCTTGTGCATACTGGTGGATTTCCCATTATGGAAACAAAAAATTATTTTGGTGATTACCAATATTGTTACTTTAGGGCAGCTGTGGCACAAACCTGAGACTGAGTTGCGATCTAATTACAATATATTTACACACACACTTTGGGCGGATGGGTGGAGGCCTTTAATAAGCCCACTTGATTTTCTGTTTCTCCCTTTTTATGTCTCATCTTTGGCATTTTTTATTTTTTTTTTTGAATGTGTGTACTTCAAATATGTAAAAACTAAACTTATTTTTTCTAGAAAAGAGTCCTGTGTGGGGAAAAACTACATTACCCAGACATCCAGTGTTGTACATATGACGAGCGACGGTCACGTGCAAATCCGTCAAAACACGGAGTTCTCTCATTCCCGGCGGCGGAGGCAGAAGGTACGGTATCAGCACTTTGTCCTTATACTAAACAGCGACGACAATTTAATCGACGTGATTAACGCGGAGATGTTTAAATGCGTGGACTGGTTTGTGGAAATGAGCTCTGTTGTTGCGTTCAGTTAGATGTATCGTTGGCTAGCCAGCTAATTTAGCCACAGTAACAATGGGCATAGCTGCGCTGATTTTCAATTCAGTGAAAATAAAAGTCTCAATCTAGCCACAAAAAAGGGTGGATTACTTGACCCGCATCTCCTGTAGTGAGTGAGTGAGTGACTGTGTGAGAGAGAGAGATCCCCTGGAAAGGTGACTGTTCTCTAAAAGCTGTGTTTGGTTTTGCTCTTTTAAACAGTGACACAAGAATACTGTCATCTTTCTAAAATGATGAATGGCACTTCATTGCTTTAAACTGGGGCTTTTCTACATACTGCTCATCAAGGGCCTCCAGGAATCTGTGAACTGAAACTGCTGTGTCAAACGTGACTCGTGTTCTTGTTTCACAGTAATTCATTTATTTTTACTTCCACATCTGCTCACTATGGTAATATGATTCTACACTGCTCCTAAATGCAGGAAATATTTCATTACAGATCAATCACCAAATGGCTCCACCGTCAAACCGTCACTGTTGAGAAGCCTCAGCTGCCTCCTGACTGGACATAAATCTTCAACTGCAGCTGAGTTACATCTTGGCCCTTCACTCAGACTTTCTCACCTTATTTTTCTGGGGTGCATAACACTTCCCAGACTGAGCTACAGCCTGTTGACTCATGGCAGTTAACGCTGATGTTGAGGACTGGGGCGGTGCTGGCAGCAATGACTCTGGAGAAAGGGCATGGCTCTTGCAGAGCCCCAGCGTGGATTCTGTTCAGCACCTCGAGCCTGACAGGAGGAGCTCGGGCGTGTCCTCTATGGGAGCCGTTTTCATTGTGGTGAATGCAGCGCTGGGAGCAGGTCTACTCAATTTCCCCGCAGCCTTTAATATGGCAGGAGGTGTAACTGCAGGAGTGGTGCTTCAGATGGTGAGGAAATGATATGCTTCTGCTACACCTCCGTTCTCAAAGCATGAAACACGTATAGCAAGCTTTAAGCGTGTCGTGCAATGCAGTTAAATTGATTGATATTTAAAATTTGGTCTGTAAAATGGTCAGTTTATATTGAATATATACATTGATCATATATAACATTAAAACCACTGAAGCCTTGGGTCCTGGTTTTACTGATGGTACTTTGACACATACCACCCACCACAACATTGCTGCAAGCCAAGCACATCATTGGATAACAATGGCAGTATCCAATAGCAGAACGGTGCACCTCACCACACTGCAAAAACTGCTTGGAAATGGGTTTAGAAACACAACCAGTGAATTAAGTTTTGGGTCTGGTCTCCATACTCCTGACATCCCAATCTGACCGAGCATTGTGTGCCAAGACAAGCCGACCCATGGAGGCCTAAGCCCTTAACATACAAGACCCAAAGGATCCACTGCCACTGTCATAGTGTCAGACACCAAGGGACACCTTCAGATATCTCATGATCATTCCCCAGTCCTGGCAGCTTGAGAAGGACCTACAGAATATTACTCTGCTGCTTTAATGTTATGGCTGATCAGTGTATACCCTCATTACACAGAAGAGAAGACATTTTTTGCAATTCAGTTGTTATTAGATTATCTGGATTAAAAATCTGAGACTGATTATAGCTTACCTACCTTCTCTGTATTCATGTGACCAATTTATCACATCACTGTTGCTGCTTCTTGTTTCCTTGTGTTTCAGTTTATGCTGATCTTCATAATCAGCGGGCTGGTGATCCTCGGCTACTGCTCCCAGGTTTGTGTTGCTTCATCAGTCCTGTGCATGTCCGCCCCCACTAAACCTTCTTCACATTTCACATGTTTCTCTTTAGTTTTTTCCACCATGTTTTGGACCTTTTTAAATAAAAAAACAAACATTTTTGTCCCTGTTTTGCCTTTCGTAGTGAAACAAATTGAGTAGACTTGAGTAGACAACTTCTTTACTCTGTGGTTGTAATCCTGATCATAGGGATAGCTTCAGACTTTCACTTCCTCAGCAGCTCAGACTTGTGCTTACACTTTAAAACACACACGGGAAAAAAAAGAGTAAAACTAAGACTGAGTCAGTTAAAATGATGTCGCAATATCCCCTAAAAATCACTTGCATTCAGCTTAGATTTGCTTAGTTTTTAATTTCTATTAGTCGGTGCTCTATAAAAGGGGAATTTAAAAAAAGAGCACTGATTTTTAAACAGTAATGTGTAATCGTGATGATTGCTTACCCTTTACTGCTCATCAAGGGACTGATGTTGGAAATTAGCCTTGCCTCCTTACACATGCACAGTAGACTGAACAGTGCTCGTGTGCCTGTCATTGTTTTACTGTGCTTTTTCCTAGCACACAGCACACAGCACAACCAGCATCCTGTCATTAGCTAATTGAAGCCTAATTTAAATGTATAATTTCACTGTGTCAGTGCATAACTTCATAACATATCCATTTTAACATGATCATAGTAATCTTCCATAATAGCAGGCTAAGAACTGGCAGACTAGAGAGTGTTTTTTACCTCGATATGAAGCCTTAGACTCCATTGTGTTTGCACCACTGGTTTGTGAAGATAGTCTGCACTCAACACCTGTATATAAAAAGATTATGAGGTTATTGGTCATGTGACTGCTAAACATGTGACATTAACTTTTCCACCATTTTGGATGTGTGACGCTGTAGCAATCCTTGCAATTGCGTTGGTTGCTAGCAGATTGCCCCAGTCTCCCATAGTTTGCGTGGCAGATGCTGCTTTATCTGCAAACACTCACCAACTACTCTCCAAACAGTTGTGAAACTGAAAAGCATGCAGTTGGTGAGTGTTTGCAGACGGGCGGCGTGTTCCATGTAAACTCCAGAGAGGTTTTTGGGGCAGCACCCTCTTTGTGACTGAATTTTACGTACTGACTACCTGCAGCCGCTTAGTCTCTGGGTCTGTGTGACTGTGACAGCCATGCGTGAAAGAACAAGCGCATACACTCTCTGTAGTCAACAGGCTGCATCACGTTCAATAGGCCAAACAACTCTCAAGCAATGCTGTCACATGATAAACCTGAATACCAGTACCTTGTATCTACCCTCTAAGGTTGGCTGTGGCTCAGGAGGTACAGCAGGTCATCTGCTAATAGGAAGGTTGGTGATTTGATCCCTGGCTGCTCCAGTCTGCACGCCAAAGTATGCTTGGGCAAGATACTGAACCCTGAGTTGCTCCCGATGCCTTCATCAGTGTGAGAATGTTAGATAGAAAGTCGTTAGATGAAGAAAAAACGTTTGTGTGAGTGGGTGAATGAAGACATTGTATAAAGTCCTCTGAGTGCTCAGAGAGAGTAGAAAAGTGATATAAAAGAACCAGTCCATTTACTAACAGTACCTACTGTTGAATCAATGTCCTTTTTTAATTATGTCTCCTTTATTCAGGTCAGTAATGAAGCTACTTACCAGGAGGTTGTTCGAGCCACTTGTGGGAAAGTCACAGGAGTTTTATGTGAAGTCGCCATTGCTGTCTACACATTTGGCACCTGCATTGCTTTCTTTATTGTCATTGGAGACCAGCTCGATCGCCGTAAGTCTACTTGGACTACTTGACACTTATTTTATTGGTTACATTGGCGAGCTCTTTGGTCTTAGTTTATGTTTTCTTAAGGAGGTGGATCAAAAAATGACACACCTGACTTAAATTTGGCTGATTCCTGGGAATTTCCACTTCCTACATTCCTACATTTACATGACTTCTCTCGTTTTGTGTTCCATTTACCTGTAATGTGTTGAATAGGGGGGGAAGCCTTCATAGTATAGAGCAGTATAAAAAAGGCAGTGTCATCACTGATGAGGACAAAGAGCATCAGGGATGACACTACTCAGCTTTTTCGCTCAATAAACGTCTCTCTCATGTGACCCACTCAACCCTGAGATGCAGACAGTGGGGGTGGGGGGGGGGTCAGACTCTGGCCTCTTGGTCTTTTGAAATGAATGAAGTGGTTGTGACTTCAATCATGTACGTTTCCACATCTCTGCCATGTGTACAGCTGTTTAGCTAACCTCCTGCTTGACTTGTACCCTTCTCCAGCATAAAGTACATTATATTCCAGACGTCTATTTTTATGTCCTCCTCAAATATTTTTGTAATCTTTGTTTTTTGTTTCAGTTATTGCTGCGGCGGCTCATAATGCAGATGGTACAGACTCTCACTACTGGTACACTGACCGCAAATTTACCATCGCTGTGACTGCAGTAATTGTCATTCTTCCTCTCTCCATCCCCAAAGAGATTGGCTTTCAGACGTATGCCAGGTACAGACCTGCGGCTTGCTTTCACATTGAGAATTGATTTTTTTTTTTTTTTTTTTTTTTTTGGTTTGTGTTATTTATTTAATTGTTTTTTTTTTTTTTTTTTTTTTTTTTTTTGGTTGTTGTTAATTACTTAATTCTTTTTTTAAATTTTACCTTACACAATTATATATATATATATAAATATATATATATATATTTTTTTTTTCTGTTAGTGCTCTGAGTGTGATGGGAACCTGGTACGTTACCATAGTGGTCATCATAAAGTACATTTGGCCGGACAAAGAAGTGATTCCGGGCTATATTCCAACCAGGTACGCACACTTCATGACTCTTCATGAATCTTTACAAACATCCGCATCCTCGTCATCTTGCTTTATTTGAGTTGCTAAATCATTTTGTGTGTTTGTTACAGTTCTGCTTCCTGGACTGCAGTTTTTAATGCAATGCCCACCATATGCTTTGGTTTCCAGGTATCTCCTCATTCAGTATCATTTGATGAGATCTTAAATTTATAATTTGACTTGAATATTAACGAACTGTATCTCCGGTCTTCTTCCTCCTGATCTCTGTTCACAGTGCCACGTCAGCTCCGTGCCAGTGTTCAACAGCATGAGGAGCAAAGAGATCAAACCTTGGGGAGTTGTTGTCACCTTCAGCATGATAATCTGCCTTTTTGTTTACACAGGAACAGGTATTGTACACATATGCTGAATAACGTGCCTGTTTATAATTGACTTTTAAATATATTTGAGAAGCTGCATGCAAAAGGAACCTAAAGATATTTTTGTGGCACAGAAAGATTTTAGAAAATTTGTCAGACTGCATGTTTGCTTTATTTCAGCGTAAAATAAAATGTAAAGTTCTTTCTAATCTAGTCAGTACATCAGTTATTGATGTGATTTGTGATTTGTTCAGGTGTCTGTGGCTTCCTGACATTTGGCTCCAGCGTCAGCCAGGATGTGCTGATGTCGTATCCCCCCGATGACATCGCTGTAGCCATTGCAAGAGCTTTCATTATTGTCTGTGTGGTCACCTCCTACCCTATTTTACACTTCTGTGGCAGGTAAGCTACAGCAAAAAAGACTTGATATTGATGTTGAAGCTGTTGTTGGTATTTGGTTATATTAATGGTTGAGACTGCAAAGTATTTGCAATTTAAAGATACAGTGGAGTAAAGGTTTCCTCAGCAAAGGATGAAGTAGCATTCACTGCATCTATGTTTGTGTTGTAATCGGAGCCTCTCTGCTTTTTGGTGGCTGCTCCAGCTGCATGCATCTTAGCACGTGCAGTTTCCTCCATTTCAAACTGTAGGTCCTCCTCTACTTTTAGAGAAAAGGTTAACGTGAGATGGCATTGTGTGCACCACAATCAAAATAAAGTATCTTATCTACAGCCATGTGACAAAAAAGTAAGTACACCCGTTCTGCTTTCTTACGAATTAAAAGGGTAAGTAGCAGCCAGGTGCTGCTAGTCAAATGCACTTGATTACCAGCAAGTGTTAGCACCTCTATAAAAGCAGACATTTGGAGCATTCAGGTGTGTTAACACAATGCCACAATTTTCCCAGCAAATTCATCCCAAGGTCAGACTGCAATGCAAATAACCCCACAAAAGCTTAATCTCAGACCCCAGTGGCCTCAGTTAGCTTGGTAAATGTTCAAGTTCATGACAACACAATTAGAAAAAGACTGAGCAAGCATGGCTTGTTTGGAAGAGTTGCCAGGAGAAAGCCTCTTCTCTCTAAAAAGAACATGGCAGCACAGCTTAGGTTTGCAAAGCTGCATCTGAACAAACCACAGGACTTCTGGAACAATGTCCTTTGGACAGATGAGACCAAAGTGGAGATGGTTGGCTGTAATGCACAGCACCACGTTTAGCAAAAACCAAACCCGTCATATCAGCAAGAACACGTCATAGAAACTGTCAAGCACGGGGGTGGAGGGGTGATGATTTGGGCTTGTTTTGCAGACACAGGAGCTGGGCACCATGCAGCCACTGAGTCAACCATGAACTCCATACCATATTCTCTATACCAAAGTATTCTAGAGTTAAATGTGAGGCCATCTGTGTGACAGCTAAAGCTTGGCTGAAACTGGGTCATGCAACAGGACAATGATCCCAAGCACAGCAGCAAATCTGCAACAGAAAAGAATCAAGGTGCTGCAATCGTTCAGGCAAATTCCAGACCTCAGCCTGACTTAAATGCTGTGGCGGGACCTTAAGAGTGCAGTGCATAAATGAATACCTGCAAGCTTTAATGAACTGAAGCAACGTAAAGTGGAGTGAGCTAAAATTCCTTCACAACTATATGAGAGGCTGACAAAGTCATACAGAAAATGATGACTTCCAGTTATTGCAGTGGTTCAAACTATTGAATCATGGAGCGTAGTTAGTTTTTCACAGGACTGCAGAGAGTCCTGAAAAGTTTCTTTTTCACAGGACCTGTTTTATGTGCACGTGTTGAGGTTTTACTGCTAATTTGCTGCTCTCTCACATCTCTCATAAAGTATGCATTTGTCAAAGGAGACACATGCAGGGTGAGAAACAGCAGAAATGGAGCCTGTGATCATGATTATGGGTTCAATATCTGTTGGCTTACTGTAGCGTTTAATTGCATCATCCGGTGTAATTTACCATGCTAGCACTGGTCAGTAGTTGAGGCAAAATTGTTTTTTTTGTTTGTTTGTTTTTTTTAAACCTCTGATCTGTGCAATATTTCCTACAATGTGGTTTTTGCACTTGTTCAATTTAATAATAGCCATTTTCTGAAGATAAAGTTCCCATTTATTTAATTGTGGACAGTTTGCACTGAGCTTTGCGTTTTATGTGTGTCAGTTCTTACTAGTAAAAAATGTATGTGGATATCTTTGGATTTTCTGCACTGCAGTTTGTTATTGAGAGAAGATAATATGGCCCACATATGTTTTCTTTTTTGGCCTTTTTGTTTCCGGTGATTGTTCTTAGAGATGCACTCCAGAGACTACTCCCCATATTTATATATAGATATAATCTGTCCTCATTATATATTGTTTTTTTTTAGTGACGTTAGTGTTGCTAAATTTGCCAGTATTTAAAAAAGGGAAAAGCAGCATCGCTGATGGATCGGTCTCAGCTGATACCCTGTGTGTAGTTTTCAGAATCTTTTATCAGATAAAAAAAAAAAAAAGGGATTGATGGTGCATCCTTTGTGTGTGTTGTATGTGCCAAGTTCCTTATTTCGTTTCACTTTACGATACATTTTATGGATCATTCCTTCTCTGTACTCTGCTGTGATCGCGTGTTGTTCCAGGGCGGTTATAGAGGGACTTTGGCTGCGTTTCCAAGGTGAACAGGTAGAGGTGTGTGTACGTCGTGAACGGAGGCGGAGGATCTTGCAGACGCTGGTGTGGTTTTTCGTCACCCTCGTCCTTGCCCTCTTCATCCCAGACATTGGTCGCGTGATCTCACTGATCGGAGGATTGGCAGCCTGCTTTATCTTTGTCTTCCCAGGTACACTGCACATCACGCGCTCTGCTCTGGTTTTCTGTGCAGCTTTTAATGACGCAATGTTTCATTAAATTTACAGGTTTGTGCTTGATGCAAGCCAAGCTCTCAGAGACAGACAGCAGATCTGCAAGGTGAGATGCTGCACATCTTTCTGTTTCTGTAGAATTTTTTTTTTTTTTATTAATTCAGTGATTAAATCTATACATGATGCTGTTTTTTTCACATCAGCTGAATACACATCCAAAACCTCAAAAAGGCCTCTGGATGTGATTCTCTTATTGAGCTTGTGTGTGTGTATATTTGCACACCTTTTAAAACTGAATTAATACTTAGTTGCTACATTATAGTTACCCTTCCCTTAACCTATTGTAGCTATTTGATATTTTAACAGAGGATGAGGGTTAATGAAGAATTTTCATCTGATTTGAGCTGCTTTCATCAGCCACCTTGTATGTTTTGTATGAAGTGTGCAGTGAGTGTATTAGACACAAACAGTATAAAACATGGATGTAGCTTTCAGGTCAGGGAAAATGAAGCCAATGGGGATGTGTTTTAAAGCTGCATTCTATCTGAAGGCCACCAAATGGTGATGGCTGTGGTTAAAAAAGAAGTCTGTGGGAAAACGGGTCTGACTTGACCTCAGTAAACACTCTTCTGTTGAGCTGAATTAAAAAGTAAATTCAAAGTAAATTCAAACTCATCTCTGCTACACTTGATGTAACCTGACCGTGAACACCACAGCCTCTGTGCACAGTGCAGCAAACTAACCCGTTTATCATGCGCTAAACTGCAGTATTTTCATGCAACTTTTGAATAACACAAAGTTAGTGTACCTCAGTTTGTTTCATAATATGAAAACAACATAACTTCAGATTATCTACAGATCCAAGATCTGATTTTAAAAATGTAAGCTTTAAATTTCCAGGTTATCGATGTCACTGAGCAGTCCTTACCTTTAAATCGAACCTCTCTCCTTCCTCTCCTGTCCTCTTTCTTACATCTTTTTCCATTGCTGAGTGAACTTCTCTCTCATTCCCTGCTCTCCCTGGAAATACAGCAGCTGGGACTTTTTTATCTAGCAGACACAGTCTGCTGGAATCTAAAACAGTGGGCTAAAAGAGACTCCAATGGTCAATAATTTGATACTGTTTTTTTACATTATTAAGCAGAAATGCCAGTCAAACTCTGGTTTCAGTGCTTCCAGTGTGAGGATTGCTTCTCTCTGCATTATACTGTTAACTGAATGTTTTTGGCTTCTGGACCCTTAGTCAAGACATTTCGAGATGTCACCCTCGGCTCTGAAAAACAGCTTCTCTTTATTTAAAAAACCATGAGTTGCAGGTGCAGTCTTAATTTGCCTCAGGGGTCAAAATCTACTTTCTGCTCAGGACTGGACGTGGGTTGGTGTCCAACTTATAGAAAACAGCACTGATTGGTTCCTGGAGACCTTTGCACATCGGAGACCTCTGATTCAGTGTCAGAATTTAAAAAAAGTTATCCACATTTTTGAATCAACTTATTTCCTCTTTTTACAGCTGGCACGGGCTGGTGATCTTTGGTGTTGCCATGGTTACACTCGGCACATTCATCTTTGGCCTCACAACAACAAACTCCATCTATCAAGACATTGTCAATTGAAGGGAATATTTTTCATCAGCCAGTGCTGTGCTCGATACTGAAGGTGGGGAGGCTGCTCTCAGGTCTGTGCTGCTGCTCGGGACCTCTGGGTGATGGGAAGTGTTTCATGACCAAACAAAGAACAAAGCCACACATCATCTGCTCCATGCTGAAGTGAAGGTCTAGAACCTTTTGATCAATCAGGGAGTCACTACACGGCGCAAAGGGACTTCAGACAATTCAAACAGCATGTTTTACGTGTTCTACTGTGTCGTCGTTTCAGAGGAGCACAAACGACCTTCTCCCCTCTCTGGATGTTTGGACGACACGTTCCTGTTTACAAGAGCCGAGGGACTTAATCAAATTGATTTTAATAATAGAATTGTACCAATTTGTGTAATTTAATTTGCATGTCATAATGTTCAGACTTAATTATGTCGATGCTGATAGTTCGTCTACTTGCCAATAAAAAAATAGAATCAAGTGATATGTTACCACACCAGGACACAGCATAGTTAATGGCATAGAGTGGCATTAATGCAGGGCTCAGGCAGTTCAGTTTGATTTTGAGGTTTTCAAAATCAAACTGAACAATATAAACCAACATATTACACTTTAAAGCTGATTTAGCAGGTTGTGCTATTTTTTATTTATACAATTTATGTTAAAGTACAAATAGGTGAAGGTGGTTTTACAATTGGCTTTTAGATTAGATCAGATTAATTTTTTATTTTTTTGTGTGCAGATTTGTTAAAAGAAAAAGGGATGCAACTTACACAGCGTTACTTTGCACTTTATTTACAGGAAAGGGTGTAGTAGTGCACCTGCAGCAGACAGCAGGAAGGAAACCAAGTAATCAAACTGCAGACTTGACTTTATAAGTTCAAAAATGAGATGCTAGAAATTTGCCTCAAACCAAAGTGGGAACTTTTTATGCCCTGATATCCAAAAATCCAACACTAAAGATTTTTAGAGCTCAGCTGTTGAGATCACTGACAATGTCAAACTAAAGCAAACGGCTTTTAGCCCTCATCTTTAACTGTGACACGGTAACTTTAATAACTTCATTGCATGTTTTACTTTGGGATTCAAATGATTTTTTTTTTATAGTTTTGTTTTTCCTGTTTTATGAAACAAGTTATTTTGTGAACTTGAGTGACACAACAGGAAAAAAACAAAATGACCAGATGCACTGACACATTTATCATAATTGTGACGCTAAAATATGAAAAATGTCTGAACAGTACAAAGATCCCATTTTAAAACAACCTGTTTTGCAATCATTGTTATGATCATTGATTTTATGGTTTGGTGCTTTAACTCTTATGTCAAATGTAATTTGTTGATCATCTGCTTTTATGATATACCACTAACTTACTGTATACTTATGGATGAAAGATGGGACATTTTTCCAAAGCATTTGCTAATCAGAATCACATGTCTGTCTTATAGAAGTGACTTGAAAAATATATTAATGGGTAGATTTAGTAGAAATATTTTCAGGAACCTTCAACTACTCCAATAAACAAAGTGCAGTTAATGCATGTGAATAAATACTACAGTTCATGTCACGAGTTGAACAAAACATTTAATAAAAAAAAGGATGGAGTTACAGTTTTTGCAGAGTTTAAGCATCATCAGTCAGTTCATTAATCTCTTACTTATTCAATATGACAACCATGAGGATGAAAAAAAAATTACATCAGTGCCAAAGACCGTATCTTCACAAGAGAATATAAAGTGCAGAATCAAATACCTGGAGTCATTTCAGCTCTGAATTCACTTTTTGTGAAAAAATAAGCTCTGCGGAAACTACAGGATGCATACAGTTCTAGCTCCCCAATTCTAGGACAAAGTGGGAGGAATATGACAAGCAAATAGGGTTTGGCTCCAAAAAGTAGTTTTGGAGCCAAACCAAGCTGTCAAGCTGTCACTCTGGTCTGGTTCCAAAGGGGGGGGGGGGGGGGGATAATCCAAACTGAACCAATACTAAGTGTAATTTCTTCACCTCAAAAGTAGATTTCCTGAGAAAAAAACAAAGTACATTCTCCAACTCAGTAAGTGGAATTTGTTATGAAAGACTGGAACATGTGGAGAGCTGGACCTGGAGCCCACTGAGGAACCATGTGACCTGCACCCTGAAACACAGATCAAAGCAGGACTGAGTAATTACGACATCACAACATGAAACAAAAAATAAATAAATGCTTACCTTAACAGTCAGAAAAGTGATGCTTCCAAACATCTGATAAAAGCCAGCAATCTGGTCCTCATGAATCCAGGTTTGGTATTTGGTGGTTGGCTAAAAACATTTTAGTACAATTAATAAGAGCCTCTCCTAGCAGTGAAAAAAAGTGCAATTTATGAATCTAGAATTAAAGCTACCTTCAAGCCGAGATCCTCCACAAACCACTGGTCTCCCAGAAAGTTGCAGGCCATGTCAGTGTCTCCATTGTAGACGAGTGCACGGAGGCCCAGAGAGAGCAGCTTCAGGTACACGTCTTTCATGGTTGAATACAGCGTTGTGTAAAGTCCTCCAACGATATCACTGCAACAACGAAACCTTTATCATGATGATGCAAATCCACCACTGACCTCCAACCAAACCGCACACCAGGCTAATTACAATAATCATCCATGAATCATTTGGTCTAATGTCTAAGAGCACATCAAGGCTTTAAAAACAGTTAAAGGCAGTTTTGTTCATATCTGCTGACACATTTCTGAAAACCTTCCAACCCTTTTCCCAAAACCAACCACAAAATACAATTTCCTAAACTACATTCACAAAACCTCTAAACTCTTGTGAAAAACAAAGTTCAACAAAACAGTTTTATCTGTGCTCAAAACAGATCATGCACACAACCAGTCAAAATTACACTGCTGAGCATCCATTACGCACGACAGCAAACATTTAAAACTG
The DNA here is from genome assembly GCA_034780415.1 of Cichlasoma orientale. Lineage (NCBI taxonomy): Eukaryota > Metazoa > Chordata > Actinopteri > Cichliformes > Cichlidae > Cichlasoma > Cichlasoma orientale. Next base: position 369,001 of record JAVDPK010000855.1, on the reverse strand, counting down.
TGTTCAGGACATCAAACTTCATGCTGAAGAAAAACAAGGTAACTGCCAAAGCTGTCGCTCTGTATTAACCCTGTTCACCCAGTTATTGAATGGCCACTGTTTATTTTAACTGTCACACACGTTTCAGATCAAATCACTTTTATTAGAAAAAGATAACAAAGGTAAATACAAAAATGTAGTTTTTAAAATGGTCATTTATTTTATTAAGGGGGGAAAAAAACCTGACCCTGGGTAAAAAAGTAATTATTGACTGATAAATGCAGTTTTTGATGTGCGTGTTGGACACTGCTGAGCAGACATTACTGAAGTCAGGCTTTAGCATTTTAACAAGATCCCCACTGTGTACTTACAGTAACTAAACAGATTACCTCAAATCTGTCCTTGCAGGACAAAAACTATTTTGTCTTTAAAAGGGGACCTACTGTACTAATTTCCCGCTGTACATTTTGGGACTCAACCAAAGCTGCATTGTATGATTCACTGCTTTAACCTTTGGTTTGTAACAGCTCCTGTCAATTTAAGGCCTCCTTCCCTAAGAGCTAATTTCTTCTGACTGGTCAGTTTCTGGTAGCCTGGTGAGGGGCAGCTCCCAGTGCTTGTGAGCTGTACTGCCGCTAATCTGTGGATGTGACATATCTGTGTGGTCATCAGTGATTAGCCGGCATCAGCTTAATGCAAAAATAGAAGGAAAATAAAATGTTTGAAACCTAGGATTCGGAGACGGGTGAAGCTTGAGCTTTTAGCTCACTCATTGTAACATCACATAGTGAAAGTCTAATAATAGCTCTCCTTTAAGTGTAAGATGATTTAGGGTCAGAATAAATCTGGTTGAATCTTGTTCTTAGTAACAGCATTTTTAACACGGCAGTCAAAGTCTATATTCAGTCTTTACCTGAATGCACTCATGATGCTACAAAAGCAGATAAGCAGAAAAAGTACAAGTCTGTATATGTTGTCCACACTGGACCCACAGCTGCCTTTTAGAGACTTTTTTTTTGGTCCAGTGCAGGTCTTCAGTAAAGCAGCAGCAAAGAGGACTTGAGGTATGCACATAGCATACTTATCACTGATTTCACAATAACTGCTTTTGTTATTTGTGTACCTGCAGATATCCCAAGGAGGCAGCGTAGCTGGAATGTGCAAAGCTTTCCTCACGTCGCCTCTGTTCAGCCAGTTCATCTGGGCTGTGCTGTTGATGCAGGGAGGAACTTCACCCAGAGTGGTGGAGGACCTCACTGGCACTGAAAACTTCAGTTAACACTAATCATTAACACCAAAGACAACTGAAGCACAAGAACTTGCTCTCAGAGGGTTACCTTGTGTGCATGTGGCTGATTCCTGTAGTTCCTAAACAGAAGACTCATGGTCTTCTCATAGACTCTGCTGGATCTTCTCTGACCCTCACAATCCAAGTAAAGGGCATACTCATTAAGTCCACTATTATACACGAGACCAAAGGCCACATAAACCTGCAAGGAGACGAGGAAGTAAAGTCTGAAAGACTCTTATGTCATCACCAGATCTTTCCAGCTGATTACTGTAACAAACACATACCAGAGTCTTGCATGTCTCAGAACTGGAGTTGTAAAAGTTGCAGGTTCCATCCTTACAGCAATTTATGTTCAGGTCACGCCACAAACTGCACAAGAAACACCTCTGCATCATCTCTGTGCAAATGATCTCTTAACGTGAAGGCAGATTACTGTCATATCTTTATATGAAGTAAAATATTAAAATGAGACTCAACTCCTGAATTTAATGGGAAAAACATCAACAAGTGATTTTTAGTAGCAACGTAAGCCAATTCATGGTGTGTGTAATGGAGCATGCAAACATTTTTTAAAAAAAGTATTTCTTTTTAAAGCCATTCCCTTCTAATAAAGCAAGCAACTTACTCTTCTCCAAAGAGGCCATGGTAGTAACCAAAGTAGATCAAAGATTGGTCATTGTAACTAAAGCTGCTGAGGCCATTCCCCACTGCAAAGCCCTAAACACCCAAATGTACCAAAAAAAAAAAAAAAAAAAAAAAAAAAATTAACACCGTTTTAAACCATGTCAAGAAATGAGCACGATTTAGAGGAACAACTTCACTCCCATCATGAAACTGCATTCAGGAACTGAGGCCGTCGAAGTTCCTCACCTTGAAGTTGATTTTGGCTTTTCCTGTGGCCACGAGCAGGCTGAGCGTTGGTGCATAAATTCCACCGTAACTCTCCCCAAAGATAAAGAACTCGTTCTGAGTGAAGTTTGGGAACTTGTAGAAGAAGCTCTGCAGGGCTTTGTAATTATCTTGAGCAACCTGTGAAGAACGGGTCACTTTTTTTTGGTTGTTCAGTACAGTCTACACAATAAAGATCCCTTCCTATGCAAAAATATATGTTGGTCATTTAACAAACTGAGCTCACCTGCTCATCATCAGTTGCATATTTCTTGTCATCAGAGTAGGAATATCCCACGCCTGCAGGCGACTCAAGATACAACACATTGGCGATCTTGTTCCAGCTGAATTCATTCTCGTACAGCGTAGCCCCATCATCATTTACCTGAAAATCAGAGTCAGTACTTCCTACTCAGAGCCACTTTTCTCAGTGCACAAGTGCAGTTTTGCACACAGTGAGCATGCTCACATGAAATGGTCCATTCTCTGAGAGGAATCCATCCAGCGAGCTGCAGCCGGGGCCTCCATTCAGCCAGAGCACCAGGGGGTCTTTGACTGGGTCCCTCTGAGAAGTTACAAACCTGCAGGAGATCAGGACTGAGGATTAACCCTCTATACTGCACATATACATCTGCTGCCACACTACATTACAAAGTCAAACCAAAAAAACCAAACAAAAAAACACCCCAGATATGATCCAAGCCGGGCCCATGAGGACAGTTTTGTTTATCTGCAGCAAAACGTCTCGTGATGAACAGCTTTTCATGAAGTTCCTCATTCATATGAAATTTAAGGAAACCTGTCCAGCTGGCTTGTCTGCGTGATGTACATAACACGAGGTGCCACTTTAAACATGAAGTCATTTTTAACAGGTTGACATGAACTAGGAAATACACTGTGTGGACAAAAGTATTTAGGCACAGCTCTTAATTAAATTCAATAATGCTATAGGGTTGTTTTCCTGGGGTTGGCCTGGACCCCTTAGTTCCAGTGAAGGAAAATCTGAATGCTTTAGCTTACCAAGAGAGACAACTGGACAATTTAATGCCATCAACTTTGTAGGCACACTTTGGGGAAGGCCCTTTTCTGCCCCAGCGTACAAAACAAGGTCCATAAAGGTATGGCCTGCACAGAGCCCTGACCTCAATCCCACTGAACATGTTTGGGATGAACTAGAACAGAGATTGTGAGTCAGGCCTTCTCCTTAAACATCAGTGTCCAACCCCTTCAATGATCCAGTGATGGGACATCCTGTGCTGATTCTTTAAGGGCGAGTGACGTCAGTGATGACGTCTGAAGTCTCGCTGGTTTCGGTAGTGGTTCAGTGTTTGGGTGATTTATGAAAACGCAATGGATCCCTGCAAAATGTGTGTGTTAGTGTTCGTCTTGGAGTTTTACCAGTTTGCCTGTGATAGAGGAACCTGCTTTAATGGAGCTGCTAAAAGTAGAAGAGTTTCCTCAGTATAGCAACACCTTGAGATGATTTCTCTTAGTAAGGTATTACATATAATATGCCTATAGATAACCAGAAAAAAAATTCCAAGGTGAAGTGTTTGTATCTGGGGTAGAACAGCAACACCTCATCTATAGGTATCAGCTAGGCACAGGTGCATATGCAAGCTTGCTGTGGGATACGCGTGCAGCCCTGCATCCTCAGTACCACGTGAAAGGATTTTCTCAAAGGTCTGAGAGGTTATTTCCAGAAAGAACTGACTGAGTCTGAGCACAGTGGAAAAATATTATATCTTAACAAAAATGAATAAAGTTGCCATCACCCCAGTGTTCATAAACACAATCACTGTCCCATCTTTTGAAAACACTGTAACAGTTTTAACATAAACATCTAATCATACTGACACTGATAAACTTATTACCCACACACTGATCAAAAACAGATGAATGAGTGAACCACACAAAATCAAGTTAAGGTGTTTTTATTTCTGTTCTTGGCAGTGATTATTCCCACGCTGATATTGTTGCAGAACAGCCAAGAGGCAATCATAAGTAGCTGAAATGATTAAGGTTTTGACCAACAGGGGGGTTTGTGTGCACATGTAGCCTCAAGAAATGAACATTTTTTGGAGGTTTTTAACTAATTGGATGGAAAGCTTCAAGGCTTCATCTGGCCATCACTTCAATGATCCTCGGATGAATGGGCAAACAGTCCCCACTCCAAAATCCTGCAGACACTCCAAAATCCTGCAGAAAGGCTTCCCAGAAGTGTGGAAGCTGTTATAGCTGCAGGGGGGGTGGGGGCATGGGACAATTTATAGGCTTATTATGTAGATGGTCCAATACTTTTGTCAACATAGTGTAATTACTTGAGTTTGTATTAGTGGGAAGAATGTCAAAGAAGTACTTAATTATAATAATTATCGTAATAAAAGCTGGTTTTGAGGCGATTTTTTTTAAACACGTGGGCTCTCAACTTAGAATTTATCTGGTTTTAAAGGTTACAGGCTCCTGTTAAAGAACTAATATTAGTATAAGAGAAAAGTTTGCTGTGTGTGTGTGTGTGTGTGTGTGTGTGTGTGTTGACCACAGAACGAAAGCTCCGTGGGAGACAAAACGTGTTCGCCTGTCGTGGTCTGACCATGTTTGTGGAGCTTTTACTGCAACCACTCAACCACCGCTTCTTACCAGTAATGAAGAAACTTGCCCGGTCGCGCCTGCAGGTATCCAGACCACTGTCGGTAGTTCGGTTTGAACGTCATACCGGGCAGATGCGTCACTTCGTCCGGAGCGTAGTGAGCCCCCGAGCCGAGCGGAAACACGGCCAACAAACACAGGAGCAGACCCCCACCGAGCATGGCTGAAGCCTCGGTCACGTCCAAAACAACAACTCTCGTCGGAGAAAAACGAGCACGAAGCCCTCACTCCAACTTCCTCAAATGAAGCTCCGGGTGAAACCCAACATCATATGACTGGCGGACCGGGTCACATGACCAGCGCCCCCCTCAATAACAAAGTTTAGAAACAGGTGTCAATAACTGAAATTCGACTTACTATAGTTTGTTTTTTATTATTATTTTTATTTTCAGTGCAGTTTCGCTTCAGTTAATTTACAGAGTGGATTTGCTCGTATCAGTTTCGTTTTTACTGTTTGAAAAAAAATCACTTTCAGTTTTTAGTAGTTGCAGGTACGAAGGAGTATTATGGCCACACTGAGGAAAAAATGTGCTTTTTTGAGAATAAAGTCAAAATTTCGAGAAATAAGTCGAAATACTGTCTCGAGAAAAAAGTGAAAATGTGGAGATTAAAGTTGTCGTTTCAAGTCAACTGCGACGCCACACCTTCTCCAAAATGTCTTGTGTCATGAGCTAGTGACGTTAGAATCGGTTTTAGTAACAAGGAAATTATTTCTCTTTTAGTACATAAACATGATGCAGTGATAAATATGAGGACGCTAAAGAGATGGTGCAGAAAGCTGCAAATGCTCAGAAGGAAAAAACACACACTACAATGTTTCCTGTGTAATGCCACTTTGTAGTAAGTTTTATTAGTACACAATATCCAAAACAACGGATAGGGGAAAAAGAGAGTGAAAAAGGGGTGCAGACAGGGTGGAGTGGGTGGAGATGAGTGTCAAGGGTGATTTGTGATAGAAGGATAGCAGCAAGGGTTGGTGACAGAAGAGGATGCGATCTGCAGATGACAGAGGAGACTATCTTCACCCGTTCAGTTTCCCCTTAGGCATAGCATTGCAGCAAAAGACAGGTTAACCTGCTCTTCTGTTTAAACTGCCACTGAGGAAAAGCTACTGTGCAGGGTTTTGTAAACTTGAGCCAATCAAAATGTGGAGCATGGTCTTAGTATGTGGGACAGGGGTACAAGTGATAAAAATACTGTGCAGTCCCTAATAAAGTGGGACATCTGGTCACTCTAAAGATAAGGAATTTGACCATGTCAATCATTTTAGCGCTACTATTTCTTCCAGGATGCCCTTTAAAAAGATTTTATAATTCAGGTCACAATTAAATGTCAAAGCTGGGTTTACACATGCAAACATTATTATTTTCCAGTAAATAATATGAATTTATATGAGCTGGTGCTGATATGAATTTGGTCCTGGGTTTTGGTTGTAATCACTGAATATAAATATTTGTTTATTTAATATATAAATGCAAGTACCCTCCAAGTTATGATGTAACACATTTGCATTTCATCTAACACCACTATGTTTTTTAATGCTAAATGTTTGATGCTTTTTTAGTTTGTATATCCAAACAAAAAGTTAATAGTGATATTTCTAGTGCTTTTACAGACTGGAGTGTGACAAGGAAGGGATTTTTCCTGCTCTGCAGCTGCTTTTCACAAATCAGCATTAAATCTATCTATATATCTATATTTTTTAAGCATTCCAATTCTTGTAATTATTGAGAATATCTTTTTATACGTGATTATACACTGCTCAAAAAAACGTTTTGGAAACACATTAGATCTCAATGGGGGGAAAAATAACTGAATATGTATACTGATATGGACTGAGTAATGTGTTAGGAATGAAAGGATGTCACATCATTTGATGGAAATGAAAATTATGAACCTACAGAGGGCTGAATTCAAAGACATCTCAAAAATCAGAGTGAAAAAAAAAAAAAAGACGCAGCAGGCTAGCCAATTTTGATGAAATTTCATTGCAGCAACTGAAAATGGTACTCAGTAGTTTGTATCGCCACCACATGCTTGTAGGCACACCTGACAACATTGTGGCGTGCTCCTTATGAGACAACAGATGGTGTCCTGGGGGATCTCTTCTTAGATCTGGACCAGGGCATCTCTGAGCTCCTGGACAGTCTGAGGTGAAACCTGGCGGTGTCGGATGGACCAAAACATAATGCTCCAGAGGTTTTCTGTTGGATTTAGGTCAGGCGAGCGTGGGGGCCAGTCAATGGTATCAATTCCTTCATATTCCAGGAACTGCCTGCATACTCTCCCCACAAGAGGCCAGGCTTTGTCGTGCACCAGGTGGAACCCAGGATGCACTACACCAGCGTAGGGTCTGACAATGGGTCCAAGGATTTTATACTGATACCTAATCAGGGTATCAGTCAGGGTGCTGTTGTCTACCCTGTAAAGGTCTCTACATCCCTCCATAGACTCTCAATGCCTCCCCAGACCATCACTGACCCACCATCAAACCAGTCATGCTGAACAATGTTAAAAGTAGCAAAATGTTCTGGCTCTGGCAGTGCTCATCCTGTTCCTCCCTGCACAAAAGAGCAGATATCGGTCCTGCTGATGGGTTAAGGACCTACAGCCCTGACCAGCTCTCCTAGAGTAACTGCCTGCTCTGTAGGGTCCAAGTATCAGCTCATGCTACCAGCAGTGGCACTGACCTAGCCAAATGCAAAACTAGTGAAAAACAGTCAGAAAAGACGAGGAGGGGAAAAATGTAAGTGTCCGCCACCTGTAAAACCATTCCCGTTTTGGGGGTTGTCTCATTGTTGCCCCTCTGGTGCATCTGTTGTTAATTTCATTAACACCAAAGCAGCTGAAACTGATTAAAAAAAACCCTCTGCTACTTGTCTGAGCAGATCAATCCCAGAAGTTTATGTGACTTGATGCTATACTCTGATTAAAAAGTGTTCCTTTAATATTTTGAGTAGTGTATTATTTAGAGAATTTTTCTTCATGTCAATATGTTATGTGTGAAGATGTCAGAATAATTGTGTAGTGTCCACAACAATGTGTAACTTGAGTGATGCAACATCAAATATAAACATTTACTTTACTATACTTAACTATGTATAACTTCTTTATATCTCAGCATATGACTTTGCTGCAGTATAAAGATGTTTGATGGATTCTGTGCAGCATGTTGGGCTTATAATCAACACATTAATATGCATAAATGAGAAATATTTTTGATATGCTTTACTAAATTATAAAAGAATATATAAAGATTTTAAAAATACACGACTTTAAAAGTACAAATAAATTGATGTTCAGTAAACTTTCACTTATTAGCGTGTACTTGTTTTCAATGGCACGTCTTTTCCATTCCATTCCAAAATATGTTTACAGGGGTAAACTGCAACAGCTGATACTTGTAAAAAATCATTCTGCATTGTGCATAACAAGAAAATTAGTGTGTTTTATAAATCATGAATACTTTACAAACATTGTCACCCTATTTCGCAAAATAATAAAGTTTCAGGAACGATACAAAATAGCACGTAACAGACCTATTTTTGGCAATGATGCACAGCTTTTGACTGTGGCTGACCCGATTCTATTATTTTAATGAAACGTGATTTTATTTTGGTCGATTGAATGTTTGGGCTTTTATTGTGAAGGCATTTAAATGTGCCTACCGGAAAGCTCCGCGCCTAAACAGTTGGGGGGTGGACTACTATTAGAGTTAGTGCTGTTTTGTTTACAGTGTGAACATCGTGTTTACATTGGAGGTTAACAGCGAATATATTTACTTGCCCGCCAAAACCTTTGTCTCAGTTTAAATACTGAAGTCGGTTGTCGCTGGGCTTGCTAACATTTTGAACTCTGCGCTGCTGCTTTCTCCAACCCTCAAGGTAAGGACATTTGTTTTGTTTTTCCACGCTCGTCGCCCTTTGTGTTCGCGTGGTCGTGCTCTTTAGAACAACTAAAGGTTTTTACTAGTTTGCAGTATAAACAAAACACCACGAACCGCTACTTTCGAGTGAAAAGCTAAACAAATTTAAACATTTCCGATTTAGTCTTTTCATAATAAACTTGCTCCCGTGAATGTTTAGCAAACATGAGCCTAAATATAAAGTACCTGACATTGTAATTTTACCCAAAGCTCCAATTTTCACAATATATACTTAAAAAACTAACAAAGCAACAGTAGAGAGCAAACTTAGGACACACAGAATATTTTATTTCGAAGGAAAGTCTCCGGCTGTGTGAGGCGGGCTCGGGCAGCTCATTCAAAGCTCAGAGGCTCCATCCCGGGCTCACTTGTTTTCTGTTCCTGCCCAGCAGTATGGATCCTGAAGATAGCTCACACAGCATGGACGAAGACAGCAACATGCCAGAACAAATCCCCAAATACAAGAGGAGTCTGAGGAGCCTTCATGTGCTCACCACGAAGTTCGTCCAGCTGCTGCAAGAGTCTAAAAGCGGCGAGCTGGACCTGAGAGACGTAAGTGAGCAGTGAACACGTATCCCGGCATGCTGCATCAAACTATGTGTCTGTAGTACAGTTTTATAGCTCTGATACTTTAAAGTTGCACTAATTTATGCTACATACCAGCCATTCCTTAAGCTCAGACCTCCGCTGCCCAGTTTTCCTTTGTGTTTTCATGACCTTCATTTTGGTCTTCAGAGGATTTACTTGTTGAACTTGATCCTCCATCAACAGGTTTACTTTAAAAAAAATTCCAGCTATTCATACGAGTTCAAGTTTAAGAGTGAAATGGCAAATAAGTAAATAAACAATGGAAAAATAGTAAATAAATAATCATATGGCTTTGTTTCATTAATTCCGTTTCTATTTTTGATGTAAACAAAAATGTCCGTGCCTACAAAGTGGGTCTTGAAAATGAATAATTTGCATATATTAACAAAATAATTTTCTCAGTTATAATTTTGATATATAGTTATAGTTTTTTGTAGTACAACTTGTCGTAATTGTTTAATCCAGCATGAATGTTGTATGAAAACAGCATTTTCTTTGTTTTTGTAACAGGTAGTCTAATAAATATGTTAAGTACTGCTTATCCACATGTTAAATCATACCATCTTCAGTAAAAAAAAAATGTAAAAAAATAAAGTAAAATATGATAATTGCATCTAATTCTGTAAGTTTATCCTGTAGGTGAGACTTTTGAAAGTATATATATTAGTAATTCAATTATATATTAATATCTATTTACATTTTCATTTTTAATTTCATTTAACTAAATTTAAAAATTCATGAATTTATTTTAAATGACCAGCAGTACCTTCAAGACCCACCAGGGGGCCACAGGACACAATTTGGGAATAACTGTTGCACACACTCCGCTCCACATTCCCAAGTATTGGAACAGTGAGGCCAATCCCTTTTAATTTTTTGCTATATACTGAAAAAAAATTGCGTTTTGAGCATTTTTCTTGCGAGCAAAAATATTGGTACATTTGACTGACAGGATGTGTGTCGTTGCCCAGGTATGTCCTGTTATATTGATTACAAAACAATAAATAGCGCTGAATGTCTCAGTTTCAGATTTTGGTTTTGCCTGTGCAGACACTGCATTTATAGTTAGAGGAGTAACCAATGTGAAAACCAGAGAAAGAGCTTTCTGTGGGTGAGAAATTAAATCATTGTGAAGCCGAGAGAGGATCGAAAATTCATCAGTCATTTCACAAACATTGGCCATAGCAAGTAAAAACATTTTGAAAGTCCTGAAGAATGTCTTCAGTGGTGTACTAAGTAACAGATGTTGATCAAGGAAAACAACAGCAGTTGATGACAGAAACATTGGAAGTGCTGTAAAGAAAGACCCCAAAACAGCTGTTAGTGATATCAGCAAGAACCTCCAGAGGGCTGGAGTGAAGGTATCACAATCTACTGTTCGCAGAAGACTTCATGAATAAAAGTACAGAGACTTCATCAGAAGATGCAAATCACAAAGTAGCAAGAAGAACAGGAAGGCCAGGCTGGAATTTGCAAAGAAGTACAGAGACAAGGCTCAGAAACTCTGGGACAAAGTTTTATGGACTAATGAGACAAAGATGAACCTTTACCAAGGTGATGGAAAAGCTAACATTTGGAGAAAGAAAGGATCTGATCATGATCCCAAGCATACGAGCTCATCTGTGAAACACAGCGGCTTCTTCTGGCACGGGCTCATTAATCTTCATTGATGATGTCATGCCTGATGGCAGCAGTACATTGAACTCAGAAGTCTACAGAAACATTTTGTCTGTCAGTTTAAAGAAAGATGCAACTGAACTGATTGGGAGATCCTTCAGCATGCAGCAAGATAATGACCCCAAACACACTGCCAAAACTATAAAGGAGTTCATCAGGGGCAGGAAGTGGAAGGTTTTAGACTGGCCTAGTCCAGTGGTTCCCAAAGTGTGGGCCATGGTGAAGGTACTGCAGGGGGGCCGCAGTAATAACAGAAATTCAGTTTGAAATTACTCACAAGTATGCATAGTTACATATTTATATAAATGTTTTTATTTATATAAAAAGTGAATAAAAATTGGTAATAGGAGGTGGTTAGTTTGTGATATTACTCACTCTGTGATATTACTGACCTAAATTTACTGCTCTTGTGTTGAAGTTTGTGTCCCAGTGGCAAGTGGGCATTAGCACTTTACATAGGACTGGGTAGTATTAGCAATATACAGTATACTCATTTTCTGGTTTTGAAGTGGGCCGGGAAGGGATTGGCCTCACTGTTCCAATACTTTTGGAGAGAAGTGTACATGCAGATCTTCTTGAAGTGTATCTGCATCTTGTGTTATTACCTCCATTTACTTTAGCTACTGGCTTAGCTAAAGTAAATGAAGGGCCACACTCTGGACTGAATGGACACATGGTTACAGGCTAGAATGAAAATATTATATCAAACAAGAATCCACCTAAATACTAAATAAACATTTAGATTAGCCTACATATTGCCATTTCTTTGATAGGCACCGCTGCATCCATCATTAATGAAGAAAACTGTATTGAAATCCAGTTAAATAGCAGTAAACACCCACTGCAATCCTTCATCTTCAGATTCCTTAGCATGGGGCTGCCTCTTATTGATTTTTACTTATTTATTTATTTTAGGGCTTATTTTGTTTTCCTTTAAGAATGCAGCAGCCCTTATAAGCATGGTCTGTGGGCCTTGAGGCTGCCCATTCCCTATGTGTTAGTTTAGGGGTCAGTTTAATAAAGTCATATTTTTCTGATAGTTAGTTTCCATATTTAGTTCTTGATACATTTTGGCATACCTTCAGAAATTACACTCCCATTCGTTAAGCAGAAGCTTTTGTTTGAAGTATGGAAATAAGTACATTCAACCCTACAAGAACAGGCACTTGATTTTGTTAAAATTGTTAGTGCACTAAGAGTGTGCACAATGCAGTAAAACCTCTTCAGTGTTCAATGTGTACTTTGTACCAAAGGTAACTTCAGCACAAGAGAGAGAGAGTGCAGGCAGGGCGGAGGCGAGTGTCGGGGTGATTTGTGACAGATGGAGGCAAGAGTGAAAGAGAGGGTTTATAAGATGGTAGTGAGACCTGCTATGATGCATAGTTTGAAGATGGGGCCACTGACAAAAAGACAGGAGGTGGAGCTGGAGGTGGCAGAGCTAATATTTTCATTGGGAGTGACCACAGTGGACAAGATTAGAAATGAATATATCAGAGGGACCGCTCAGGTTGAGCAGTTTGGAGACAAAGTTAGAGAGGCAAGGCTGAGATGGTCTGGACATGTGCAGAGGAGGACCAGTGTGTTTTTTGGGTGTGTCTGATGAAACAACTGCTTGTCTTTGTCAGACACGTTTGGTATTTGTGAAACACAGATTCTCAGAGCGTGGAGTCTGTGATAGAAATAGTTTTTTTGCTATTCTCTGGAGCTTGAAAAAAGGCGACTGGACTTCTTTTTGTTGCTTGAAGACGTTTCACCTCTCATCCGAAAGGCT
>JAVDPK010000855.1:310619-348109 GCA_034780415.1 Cichlasoma orientale | reverse complement strand
ATATAAATTATTATGTTTATATTTAATTAATTTCTCTTGGCAGTATTAGCTTAAATTGGTTGATTTCCTGGCATTGACCCGGCTTTTAACCAAATGTTTTCAGTAGGGTTGAGGTCAGGACTTTGGGAAGGCCATTCCAGAAGCTTAATGTTAGCCTGCTTTATCCATTCCAAAACCAGTTCTGATGTGTGTTTGGGATCATTGTCCTGTTGGAACTCCCAGTTGTGTCCAAGTATCAACCAGCTGATTTGAGGTGAAGCTGAAGAATTTGGAGGTAGTCCTCCTTCTTCATTATTCCATCCACTCTGTGCAATGTACATGTACGAGCACCACTGGCAGCAAAACAGCCCCAGAGCATGATGCTACCACCACCATGTTTGACAGTTGGTACAGTGTTATTACGTTTGAAAAGCCTTACCTTTACTCCTCCAAACATACCTCTTGTCACGTGTCATAACTTGTACTTACGTACAGCTGTTTGAACTGATGATCTTGGAATGAATGCTGTCAATTAAATCCGTTTCATGCTGGCAAAGAGAAACTACTACTAGGCAATCATGATCACTAACGAAAGGTTAATGGACTTTGACCCTGTAAAGTTAAAAGACCTTGTAGAACCTTCAGCACCACTTATTGAAAATGAGTGATTTAGGTGAGTGTATGTATGTATGCATTTGACCCTGTGTGGATTAGAGAGAATCCAAAATAAATTCAAACTTGTGCACCCAGTTCAGAAGTTTTTAGCTGTCCCAAATTACCATGACATTTATGCCCATGATGATTGTATGTAAACTTTTTTACCACAACTGTAAATAAACTGATGATTTTCTCAGACTCTCCTCCAGAGTCACAGAAGTAGCTGTCCTCACAGACTGAGAGTGGTGTTGTATGTATGTGAACAGGCTACAGGGTCCCTCTAAAAAATAAATAAATAAATGTGACAGTAAGCTGTAGCCCTCTGTTTTTACAGTACATAAAAGCTGAAGAACATCTCAGACACATGATATGTTTCTGTATTTCAGCTGGAAGAGCACATTGTGCATCTCAGAGAGGAACTGAACAGAGAGAGGGAAGAGAGAAACTACTTTCAGTTGGAGAGGGACAGGATCAACAGCTTCTGGGAAATTACAGTAAGAAAACAAGAGGAGGTTGAGGCTGAGCTGAAAAAGGTTGATAAGGACATGGAAGAAGATGAAGCCCGTCACCAGTTAGACGTTAAGGTAAGATTTTACTGTTGCTTCAGTAAAAACCATGGGCTGGATTTTAACCCAGAATATTACAGAATAGGTAGCGCTTCCATTTTAAAGGCTGGTCAGATACGGTCAGGTGATGCTAAGGTGACAACCAGTGTTCTTCAATTTGCTAAAACGGGTAAAAGAGCAGAAATCAGGACAAGTTTCTGATACTAATATTTTAAAGCATCCAGTGAAGCCATGATATCTGGTTCACAAATTACTGTTCTGTCCAGAAGTTATTATTTAAAAGTGAAGATACATTTTATAACGCTAATGATAAAAAAGCTAAATTGTTGTCAGATGGTAGCTGATGGTTTCAACATTGCATTTTGGCAAGTGAATGGCTTCTTTTGGCCTTCCCACATGCCACTGATCTGCAATAAACCAAAGCCTGCTCAAACATGATTGGTCTGGACTACCAGGACTACGTCGAGAAAGCTGCTTGTTGAATGTCTACAGGTTCTGCTAGTATGTATGTAGGAATTATGGAGACTGGCTTACTAGTTGCTATTGGTAAGTTTAGGGTACAGATAATTGTGGGTAACTGAGGGTTGTGGCATTAAAATTAAGTTGTCTATCAAACCAGGTTTTAAACACTCCTAAAAGTTACTTTGGGTCAGGGCTAGAAGATGGTTCATGAAACTATCACCAGGGCCCAATGATTATTTAGAAATACCGGACTTCCATACAAATGCGCACATTTGATTGTTTTTGTCCCACCAGGTGTATAAACAGAAGATCAAGCACCTCCAGCATGAGTATCTGAACGTCATCACTGAATTGAAATCAGATTCTTTGGCAGCCAGTGAGATACTGGAGAAAGACCAAGAGCAGCTTGAGGCAGAGCTTCGTAAGACAGTTAAGAGAGTAGACATCGAGGAGCTCAACATCGAAGAGTTTGACAAGGAACTTGAACTGGTTTGTAGTACAAAACATGTGTTTCACTTTACACTAATCACAGGTGTGGTGCTGCCGGTGTGCACCGGAAAAATGCTCTGGCACTTCTTCCACTTTTGAGGAAAACAAAATATTCAGATTTATATGTGCGATCTGGTTTAAATTCAATCGCATCAAATGGTTGCTAAAGTTACTGCATTACTCATCCGTTTCTGAATATGTTTCAAATTAAAAACAGATAATTTTATTTTTTTAGGTATAGTTTTTGGGCTTATCTCACTTTTACTAGTTAGATCTCAGTGAAGAGGAGACAGGAAAGCAGTGAGAAAGAGCGGGAAAGACACAGCAAAGGGCCTCGAATTGGAACCTAACCTGGGCTGCTCCATTTGGTCTTACGGCACGTGGTCGCCACTGAGCTAAACTGATGTCCAGAAGCACGTAGTTCTCTTAACAGTGCTTTTAGTATAACATATTTTTGGAAACTTTTGGAAAACTTGAATTGATTTTTAGCTTGACTGTTTCAAAGAAAAAGTCGAGCTACTGCCGTAGCCTTGGTGTTGGTGGCGTCTGTTCCACAAAAACTTTAAAAGTTGGGGATAACCTGAGAACAATGTGACCTAGGATGTTCAAATTCACACCACAGATTCACCTACTAAAAATCTCAGATAAGTTTGAATCTTGGCGACCTCAGCCTAAGGTCAGAGGTCAAGTTCTCTGAAAATCTTGTGAATGCGATAACTTGAGAATGATGTGACCTAGAATGTTCAAATTCACACCATAGATGCATACTGTACAAGTTAGACCCATAAGCTTCACACACTTCCCTGACTTTACTGTAACAGCACTTTGACCCCCCCCCCCCAAAACAAACAAACAAACAAAAAAACAAAAAAAACGCTGAGTGTTGGCACCTGCTCAGCAGTGCTCTTGTTACCTTTTGAGACTATATTTATGGCTCACACTTTCTACCTTGGACAGCTGGTTACAAATTCATGTGTTATTTTACCGGAGAAAAAGTAGATGAATTCATAAATTCAGTATAAATTTGATCATGTGGTTCCTTATTGCTGATTAATGAGTGTAAAATTGCTGCAGTGGTTACACAGACTTAGAAATAAGTAGCAACTAAACCGCGTGCGTGCCTGTTACCTATCAGTCCCCTTCAGTACTGTAGTACATAGCACTACGCCTCTGACCCTATTTCAGCTTGCACAAACAAATGCTACTAACCCTAGCATGGCATGGTTATTGTCTCAACAGGAACACAATGAAGAAATGACTGCAAGAAGGAACCACTTGGAGAAGCTGCTCGCAGGTAGAAACAACACAAAAAACAAACAGACAAACAAAAAAAAAAAAAAACATTCTGAGTTGAAGTCAATTCACATTGTCAAGCGCTAAACGGGAGTTACCGTTTTGTGTTACTGCTGGGGTAGAAACTACAGCCTCATGTGAGAAGAGGGTGCACGTGCTGCAACAAGATCTGGACAACGTGACGAAAAGTCAGATCAGCGACAGAGAGAGCCACTGGAACAGCCACATCGCAGCTCTTACAGAAGACCGCAGTAAAATCTACAGCCATGCTGAGGAATTTGTTGCTGCTATGAATATTGACGCGGATGCACACACTCTGTTCAAGGTGTGAGTTCAAACACGTGCTTTGTTTGAATCTGTAACTCATTACTGATCAGTTTAATGATATTACTATTATTTATTTTTTTAACAATTTATCACTAAGATGGTAAAACGATTAGTTGATATCTTTTAACTGATTGCGTTAATTGATAATCTATTTTATGGAAAACAAACCCCTCCAAATTTGAAATATTGTTTGAGATTTTAATTGATGAATCAGAGTGTTTCTGTTGCTGAACAGTTTGTTGACTCAGATATATTTTCTTTTCACATGGCATGTTTTATTTGAATTTTCTAGGACAGCATTCATGACGTAAAGACGAAGCAAAAGAGCAAGCAACAGGAGCTGGTCACTGTTTTGAGGGATAACAAACATCTTGCTGAGCATATCTCAAAGATCATGGAAGAAAGCGACAAAATTGTCAAGATACTGAAATACTGCTCAGATAAAAAGGTTATTTTGGTGCCTGTTTGTTCTTTCTTTTTCTCCACTGAGAATTGACTGTTGGACAGTTATACTTGCTTCTACCAGTGTCTTCATTGTTGTGTAGCAATGTGTGTAGCCCAGTATGAGTATAATTTCTGTGCACTGTTTTTGACAGGATGTAACGGAAAAGCTCAAAAGAAAGTCGCTGAAAGATCTGAAATCAGAACATGAGATACTGGAACAGAAATTCAGCAAGGTAAGAAAGAAGACTGAGCTCGATTCATGTGTAGCCGTGCGTGTGTTTTATGTGAATGCTTTTGTGTGTTTGCTGCACAGCTCCAGCTGGAAAGGGACGAACTTTGCGAGACTTTCACTGAGAGTGCTGAGAAGGAGCAACGTAAGGCAGACATGGAGCACATGGTGCTGGAAAAGAAGCTTCAGGCACTGACAGAGAGCCTGGAGAACACAGAGGCTCAGCTCAGCGCAGTGCTTTCAGCCCCCAACACGGACCAAACAGCCCTCAGTTTGATCACAAAGAAAGTTGAGGTAGTGGTTTACAACCTCCTTTTGTTTCTTCTTCAACAATCATCCACAACCTTGCACTCTGATGTTATATATACTCTCACTGGCCACTTTGTGAAGTACACCAGTCAACGTATTTGCTTATTAACGCAAAAATCTAATCAGCGAATCACATGGCAGCAACTCAGTGCATTTAGGCATGTAGACATGGTCAAGGTGACCTGCTGAAGTTCATCAAAATGAGGAAGAAAGGTCATTTAAGTGACTTTTAATGTGGCACGGTTGTTGTCGCCAGACCGGCTGGTCTGAGTGTTTCAGAAACTGCTGATCTGCTGGGATTTTCACACACAACCATCTGTAGGGTTTACAGAGAATGGTCTGAAAAAGAGAAATATCCAGTGAGCAGCAGTTCTCTGGATCAAAATGCCTTGTTGATGTGCGAGGTCAGAGGAGAATGTACAGACTGCTTTAACACAAATAACTACTCGTTATAACCAAAGTATGCAGAAGAGCATCTCTGAATGCACAACACATCAAGCCTTGAAGCAGATGGGCTACAGCGGCAGGAGACCACACTGAGTGCCACTTCTGTCAGCTCAGAACAGGAAACCGAAGCTACAATTCATACATGCTCACCAAAACTGGAAAGTCTGGAAAAATGTCTGTGTAGGTTCTCAGCCATCCAGGTCATAGTAGTCTCTGGAGCTTGAAAAAAGGGCGACTGGACTTCTTTTAGTTTCTTGAAGACGTTTCGCCTCTCATCCGAAAGGCTTCTTCAGTTCTCGAATTGGAAAAACATTGCCTGGCCTGATGAGTCTTGAGTTATGCTGTGACATTTGAATGGTATGGTCAGAGTTTGGTGAAAACAACTTGAAAACATGAATCCATTCTGCCTTGTATCAGTGTTTCAGGTTGCTGGTGGTTTAATGATGAGTGGGGAAGGGGTATTTTCTCGTCACACCCCAACTGAGCATTGTTTAAACACCACAGCCTACCTGAGTATTGTTGCTGACTGTGACCATCCCTTTATGACCAGTGTACCCATCCTCTGATGGCTGCTTCCAGCAGGATAACACACCACGTCACAAAGCTCAGATCATCTCTTTCTTTCCGTTTCTTTAACATGACTCACTTCATTGATGTGCAGCTGACAAATCTGCAGCAACTGTGTGATGCTGTCATCTTGATATGGACCAAAATCTCTGAGGAATGTTTCCAGAACCTTGTTGAATCTGTGCCATGAAGAATTAAAGCAGTTTTGAAGGCAAAAGTTTCATTCTGGTACTTGCAAGTTGTAACTAACAAAGTGGCCAGTGTGTGTAAATTTCTAAGTATATTTCTGTAAGTGTCATGTTTGTACCAGAACATTAAAGAAGCTCTAAATGTTTTTGCTTGCAGGCAAATTTTGACTCCAGAAATACGACCATCAAAACCTTACAGAGCAAAATAAATCTAATTTCCAAGGTTAGTAGTTTGTTTGCTTCCTGAAAATGCTGGTGATTTATTTCATAGCAATAATCACAGTGGAACTTTATTTCCTGCAGGCCCGCAGGTATTTGCTGCAGAACATCGAGGTAAAGGAAATGTCTCTCTGTAATTCCCCGTGAGAGCGGTCCTTATGGTAAAAAGTCTGGAGCAGAACTTGGAGTAAAGTGAGATATAATGAATACAAAGACTGAATGAATCTTGTACATTCTTTGCATGTGATATAATCATTTCTTTTAATCTTCCTTTGATGTCAATGATGATTGTCAGTAATAAAGAAGTGTCAACATCAAGTCTCGTATTTATGAGAACAGGAGTTGTGAAGTTTTAGACTCAAGGGTACATCATTCTTCTGATTCATGCTCCCCTCCAAAGGCAGCGCACACTAACCACAGATGTTCAGAAAATACTTTAATGAGTTATAATGGCTTTATAATATACTTTTATTGATTAGTCACTTTACCCCTAAAATTCATTGCCATAGACCAAACATAACAGGGAAAACTTCTGAATGCTGCTTTCTGCCTCTGACAGCTCCGGGAAAAGCAGTATCTACCAACCAAATGTGTTGCTTCACTTTCTTCACCGTATGCAGTAGTTTTTAGTGGTACATTTTTTCTTTTATAGCAATTAGATTTCTTTTTTGTTGCTGTTGTGTGACCATATATTTGTAAGAGTCACTTTGTAGCTTAGAAATAGATCTCTTATTAAATATTAGATTTCCTGCCTGGGATTGATTGCTGGCGGCACCTCACGGCTGCGGCTGCAGACACACCATCCCCGTTGGATGGTGTTCTGAACGGAATTTCGTCGTATGTATAGTGATTAATTTCGCTGTACGTATGATGACAATAAAGTTCTATTCTAAAGTAAGGTTCGAATGAAACAAGAACAGTTGAATTCCTTTTTTTTTTTTTTTTAGCCTGTCAGGTCGAATGCACTGATGTACCAAACATATTTGCTTTTACGAGAACAGCTCTATAAGTTTTCTATAGGCTACGCTTGTTAATTTTTTTATTTTATTTAATTATTTATGCCAGGCCTTAAAAAAAAAAAAAAAAAAAAACGAGAGAAGAAAAAAAGGGGAAAAAAGAGAAACGAAGGGAAGAAAGGAAAAAATTGTGCATATACACACAATTCCGCTGTTTGTGGTAATGTGTGTATGTGCCTATGTCATGGAATGTACTCAATAATGCCCCCCCCCCCCCGATGGCAACTGCGTGCACACCCCAGAGGAGGAAGGAGGGAGATTGACTTTGTAACTTAGAAATAGATCTCTTATTAAATATTAGATTTAAAGTAAGCTTCAAATGAAACAAGAACAGTTGAATTTCATTTGAGTCGGAAGTGAAGATGGCAGGTTGTGATGATCTGCTAAACTCATATTGTAAGCTGGAGCAGTCTCTGTTCTCCGTTATGACAGCCACTGACCTTGAACCAAAGTGTTAAAAGTTAATTAAGTTTGCACCAAATATGTAGTTGCTGTGTTTTGTATTTGAAGGCAGTCTGAATGATTCCTGTTGAATGATTTCACTGATATGAAGTATAAAAATATTAAATAGCTGAAAAAAGTCACCTGTCCTACATTCAAAGAGTCTTCTTCATTTGAATGCTTCCTTTAGGGGTCACCACAGTGGATCTCACCCTATCCCTAGCGTCCTCTTCTGTCATATCAACCCTCTGCACGTCCTCTTTCAGTACACTCATAAATCTTCTCCTCCTGCCTGGCAACTCCATCTTCAACATCCTCTGTCCAGTATATCCACTATTCCCCCTCTGCCATATCCAAACCATCTCAGTCTTTCCTCTCTAACTTGTACTGTACTTTTCAAGACCGAGGGTCATGTGCAGAACTGCAGTAACTACAGGGGGATTAAAATTGATGAGCCATACTATGAAACTATGAGAAAGAGTTGTGGGAGCTAGGTTAAGGAGAGAGGTGGTTGTTAGTGAGCAGCAGTATGGCTTCATGCTGAGAAAGAGTGCTACAGATGCAAGTTTTGCTTTGAGAGTGTTGATGGAGAAGTAAAGAGAAGGTCTGAAGGAGCTGCTCTGTGTCTTTGCGGATCTGGAAAAAGTATATGATATCATCTGGATTCAATTCAGTTTTATTTATATAGTGCCAAGTCACGACAAACAGTTGCCTCAAGGTGCTTTATATTGTAAGGTAAAAACCCTAGAATAATTACAGAGAAAACCCAACAATCAAAATGATTTAAGAGTGACCACGATGGACAAGATTAGAAATGAGTATATCAGAGGGACAGCTCAGGCTGAACAGTCTGGAGACAAAGTTAGAGAGGCAAGGCTGAGATGGTTTGGACAAGTGCAGGGAAAGGATACTGGAAATGTTGGACAAAGGAGGTTGAATAAAGAGCTGCCAGGCTGGAAGAAAGTAGTAGAAGTGCCCTGATGCACACTTTGTGCGTGAGCTTCACAGTGCCCTGAAGCTCATGTGCACAGTGAAGATTCATAGATGTAGTGAAGGAGGACATACAGAGGGTTGGTGTGACAGAGGAGGGTGCTTGGGATAGGGTGAGATGGAGGCAGATGGTCTGCTGTGAGAAAGGGAGAAGCTGAAAGAAGATACTTGTTTGGATTTGTCAGGTGTTTAAATTACAGGCAATAGGTGGCACTGTTCACTTAATTCATCAGTGTGTTTCAATATGTCATGTTCTCCCTCTCAGGTGCTGACCCGCCTCCTCTCTTTCTCTCCCTGTCTTTTTCTGTTGTATGTGTGGCTGTGAGTGGGACCTATTCTGCTTATCTCCTCACAGAAGTGGGTGTGGCTTCCCAAGCGTCCTGTTAGTACACCTGTTTCTCATTGACACTCACCTGGAGTATTTAACTACTGTTCTCCACTTATTGACAGATTGTTGAGCTATACAGTATGGTAGTGTCACTCAGGCCTAGCTGTTAGTAGATGCTTTGATACTGCCTGCATACTTACCTTGCCTGTCCTCCATCACAGATTCAGCTCCTGGTTATACCTCCCTGTCCCACTCTTGCCCTACTGAAGAATGCTCACTTGAGTCCAAGCCTGTGGAAAACAGAAACTTCTTACCTGAATCTGAGCCTGTGTAAAACAAATAAATGTGAAAAAACAGCTGTGAACTTTCCCAGGGGTGGCCAGCCTACCAAAATTAGTCAAAGACAACATCAGCATCTCATACAGGAGGTCACAAAAGAACCCAGAACAACATCTAAAGAACTGCAGGCCTCACTTGTCTCAGTCAAGGTCAGAGTTCATGATTCAACAAAGTGACCGGGCAAAAGTGGCATCCAAGACTTTTGGGAAAATATTCTATGAACTAAAAAAAATAAGTTGAAGCTTTTGCAAGGTTTGTGCATAAAACTAACAGCATTTCATAAAAAGAACATCATAACACCAGTCAAACGTGCTCTGAAGCTCAAGTGCACTTAGATTACGCAGCGGGATAATGATCCGAAACATACCAGCATGTCTGAATATTTTTCATGGAGAGACTTGCATCCAAAGAATGTAGAAACCTGTGATATACGGTCTGTTTAAAAAGCCTCACATTTGAGTTTAGTGGGGAATAATTTTGGGGGACAGAGCTTGTGTTTGTGCTCTGCTCCATGTTGTTGTTTCTGTTAATGGTGTAAAATAACCTGCATGCAAAAGACCATTTAGCTTTGAGCTCATTTTTGACAAAGCTAAAATTCATTCTCAAGTAGACTGTATTTAAAAGATGGAGGTTGCCACTGTGGGGTCATCCACTTGTTTGTGGACTAACTTTTGGAAGGGTTGAACCTGGCTTATCTTGTTTTTTGGAGCTAGAAGTGGACGTATTTGAACAACAGAATAATGCTGCACAATTAACTGCAGTGCCAGCTGTAATATTTGTCAGATAATTGCATTAAAAATTCAAAATTTTTGTACCTGACTGTGAACATGTTCACCTCTGTTCCAGGCCTCCACCTTTCACTCACAGAGACCACACCCCCTTACTGCAGTTGTGGCACTTTCTCACTGGCTTCATTTCTCGGCCCTGGACCATGCTGCTTGTTTTCACTGTTTTAAGACGCATAAAACAGCAAAAATGATCAAAGGAACCAATATCACTCACACAAACTGCAATTTAAATACACCCTGGTAAATCTCTCAGCACCTTAGTTTTGGGCTAATTGTGTGCTTTTATCTTTCCTACTGGAAAATGAGGCTAAAAAGTTGGACTCAAATCAAATATTCCAATCTCAACTGCTGCTTTCACCAGATGATTTCCCCTCCGCCATGACTGAGTTTCCAGTAGAGAGAGGAGGGACGTATGGGGCAGATCCAGTTTCTCATTGCCTATTCCCGTGGTGAATCGAGCCCTGCTGTGCTGAGTGATCGCTGTTCCCCGCGGCATCAATAATACAGGAGGAAGTTATTGTCCCGGTGCAGGCCACAGTATCATACAGCTAAAGCAAGTGGAGGGAGGGGGTGGTCCTTTCACTCAGCCCTCTAGGGTTTCAGGGCCTGCAGACAGTGGTCTGACTCTGGGGAGCCTGCTTCCATCCCCTTGCACAGGGCTCAATTGTAAGTCTGCCTGAGGGATAAATGTGTCCAAACACTGACAGCCTGCACAGTCCTGCTGGTCTGGCACCGCTCGTAAGACTACACCCCCCGACAAACATGGTGCCACAAGATGAGTACTAGCTCAATAGAGAATTAAGCAGCTGGGGGACATGGGACAGTCAGGGCATAGATATCCTGGGTGTGATTAACATGATCCAGATTTTCATGTTCTTTGAGTACCTTGCTGAATGCTGTGACCTTCCTGTAGCCTCGAGATGCTCCAAAATAAACCTGGAACACCTAAAACAATGGAGTGCACATCCAATCCTAAGTGGTGACCAGCAAGATAGATTTGTTTACATATTTTAAAGGATTATCTACACCCAAAAATAACCCCTCTGCCTTGTCCATTATCTGTACACTGTCAAATGAAGACAGCCAAAAAACTCATAACTAACAATGTGAAATATGAAGCCTAAACCACAGAGACCCCTCCCCCCTGAAAAAACTAACAAACAAGTGCCACAAACAGTTAAAATAACAGAGTGATAGAGGACACTGGTGGGAGGGGTGTGGAAGGAGAGTGAAAGGTAGAGAAAGTCCGAGCGATGGTGAAATAGAGAGTGGCGCTCAGGAAGAGGTCAGTGCAGAGTGTGCTGACACCGCTCACTGTGGAGGAGATGTGAGACAAACACATCAGAGGATACTTAAAGGCATGAATGCATAGGAACTGTGGGTGAGTTTGGAAATTAATTTGTAATCTTTAATATAATTATAATTTAAAAACATGGTTTAAACTGAAACAGCTCTAACCTGCTATTCTAAATGTGCTCCCTTAAAGAATAAGCGCGTATTTAACTGTGAGAATTAGTATCCCAATTAACAGTCACAACTTTCCTCTCAATACTCTTTCAACATCAAATATGGACCGTTTAAATTTTCAGTCTTATTATCGGTAAAACTTAATCCCATTACTGACACTTGTTTTAGTAAACATGCTGGTAAGGTGATGTGGTTGCCAGGCATTAAGGTTTAATATCCCCTCTCCACCGAGATACTTTACTCCTTGAGTCCATCCCATCACCTAAAATGAAAAAGCATTTAAATGAGGATTTTGTGAAATCAATAGGAGGACGCAGCCCAAAGAGAAACATGTGACACCCATGAGCCATGGTGCGCGCTGGCATGAGATGAAGATGGCTTTGAAAGGGTCAGGGATGGCCACGCTTAAATTCACAAGCATCATAGTTTGTGCTGTTTTACTCGCGCAAGGAGCACCTGAGAGGACAGGTGAGTATGCCACCAAAACATGCTACTAAATGCACTTTTTATATATTTTGTTGCTACATGTATTTTTTACTCAATGCTGGCTCAAGCTATCTCTGATGCTATTTAATAGGAAGTGGTAAAGAAGACCAGAAATATGCCATTCTGAAGGAGATCATTTCAAAATGGAGTAAAGGAAGTGGTGGGAATCCACAGAGAGCTCCCACTGAGACAAACAAGGACCAGTCTGTGCCCACTTGGGTGAGGAATATCATGGGGAGTTTAAAAACACTCGGTCTGTTTCCCAGCAAGAATGTGCCTTCCTTAAACAAGCCAATTGACAGACATCGTCTCTCTGGCTTCCTCTACAACATCTCTCTGTACCTTCAGGAGATGGGTGCGGAGTTGGAGGAGGAGCCGGTGGAGCCAGATGAAGAGCAGCTTTGGGAGAAGGTGCTTCATTACTTTCTGCAGTCTGAAGGAAGTGCTGCACTGAACCAGTGGAACGGCCGGGTGCCACCCCGGCCCAGCGTCAGAGTGCAGGACTGGTTTTTGTCCCTAAGAGGTAGCCCACACTGGGACTGGCTCCTAGGCCTGCTGCAGAGCCTCATCACTCTATCACAGCGTCAGCCTCACAGGCCCTTCTTGACTTTCATATCTCAGAACTGGAGAACAGTGAGTGCTGTGCTGGAGGCCGCTTTTCAGGCTCTCGTCAGTGGGACCTACGGCCAGGCCAGCGCAGGCCTGCAGAGCTTCATCTGTGCTCTGAAGGGTCGTGCTGACTGTACCTTTAGTGTCAGTTGGCTTCAGCAGCTGCTGCAGTTCTTAGAAACACGCAACTGGAAGCCTGTGGTTAGTTTACACCCAGCAGGGGAAGCTGCTGAACACAGGAAGGGCTCAAACGCATTTGGACGTTTAAAGCCCTTCAGCTTGCCCCCTGAGGCCATGAGGCAGGATGGGATGTCTGGAAATGCATCCATGGATATGATAGCCACCGAGGATGAGGCAGACTCCATGCAAAGCTTATTGCTTCAGGCTTTAGCACGTTCAGGAGGAGGGGAGCGAGGAGGCAATTTGGCACAGAAGAATTTAGCTCTTGTGCAAAGTTTGGATGGGCTGAGGAGGGGCCTCCTGCACAGGGTGGGGAGTTCTGTCTATGGGAACCTGAGGGAGAAAGTATCAAGAGTTACAATGGCGCTGCTTGATGATGTCAGCAGCCTGGTGGATGTGCCACAGCCCAAAACCCGGGGTCGGTGCTCCGCTGGTGAGTATGAATATGAGATGTGGTCTAAAGGTTTTTTTTCACAATCAGAAGAAATAAAAACAAGTTAAAATTCATCTGAAAGAAAAAGAGTCGTCACTTGATGTTAGGAATATTTTATTCATGTATTTAAACACAAACAGAATTATTTCATAAATGAAGAAGAGTACTGTCTTACTGCAGTTTACATAAAAGATGCTACTATGTGGATAGATGCTCGCATTAATAAAATAATTTTCACCAAGAAAAACCCTGCTTATAAGAGCCCCATTGATTTGGACCTGGCCTCACCTGAAAGCCCCCAGGAGAGAACGTGACAGTGAATGACACTGCTTTAAAATCTTTATAATCATCCTGGCCAGTGAAAGCATCTGTTGGTAGCGCAGCTAATCTCTTTATCCTCTCATGAATGTCAGTAACATTATATGTTGGGCATTGTTAGTTGAGCTGCACTGTTACATCATCCATGCTTGTGTACTGCAGAAGCTTCCAGTTGCTTTCCCACCACTCGTTCACTTTGATTTTCAAATATTTGCTTTTCATCGGTCTTTTTCAAGGTGACCTACGGCAGCTCATCTTATGGTAAGATTTGTCAGAAATGTGATTTTGTGATTGCATTTTACATATTTTGCAGTAAATAGTTTGCAAAACAGATTCATTGCTCTGTCCGTGCACTTATAGGGGAGTAAGACATAACCTGATGTGGAACACTCAGGCTTTGGGTGTGAGCTCCCAAGGCCTCCCAAGCTCACTCCCATTCCTGTCCTGCCCCTCCACTGAAGGAGATGAGCTAAGATCACCAATATCACCAGCTCAGTCCTCCCCAAAAGCGGCTCCCTCTTCACAAAGAGTCTCCAACAAAAAGCGCCTCATCGAACCATCTACTGCACCTCACAGCCAGTCACAAATGGAGCCTATGGAGAGCACCAGTCAGCAGAAAGAGATGGAGTACTCTGCCTCTTCAGAAATATTGGAGGCAGCATGTAATGAAACGATCCCAGGCCTGACCGGCGTCTCTAACTTCACTGTATTCCTCTATTGTAAACTGTTTGAAGGGGAGAATGGGTCAGTTAATCCCGAAATGGATCAGATGGAGCTCGACCTGCATGCTACATGCTCTGATGCAGCTTGGTACCTGTCTGCTGCAGAGGAGGACTTCCTTTGGCTCCATGTCTGCAGTGAGTTCTTTGCTCATGAGTTTAACAATACGGTGTGTGCCAACGCTTCTTTCAGGCTGCAGAGAGCGCATCAGGTAATGATTACTTTTCAGATGAGCACAAGTGTTTCCTTGGAATTCAGCTTAGCAAGAAATACAAATTTGTGTATTGCTTGTTTTTTTTGTTTTTTTAACATTTCAACTAATTTCTCTTGTGCTATTTTTCAGGCTGCAGTTACAAAAGACTATAATTTTTTTAACCAGACAAGCATAGATGAGCTGTGTGTGCAACTTTCAGATGAGGCAATGTGGAATACAGGACTGAGTGAGAACTGTCTGGCTCAGCTGGGTAGCAGGTCGCTCAGCGCTCAGGCTTTCAGACACTGCTTTCTTCCCAACAACTCAGTGCTGATCTCATCTCTATGTGGCACTGACTCCCACCAGTCCTTGCCAGAGGGTAGCTGGGCTGCAGCGTACTGCTCTAAGATACACAACGTCTCCCATGATGACACCGTTGTGAAGACTTGTCAGTACAGAGAGTGGACTGTGCAGCATTTCACCAACTTCACCCTCCTGGAGCTCTGTGGGCAGACACGTGGACTGAGAGAGTACATCTGTCTAAATGTCACACTCTACTATCAGCTGTTGAGAACAAATCCTCAGTTTGCTGATGTCTGCGCTGATCTGCGGGCTGAACAGGAAGACAGGAAGTGCTTCCTGCAGAGGTTTTTTGACATGCTCCCAGCACCTTATGACTTTGACACATCGCAGCTGTGTGTGGACCCGGCGCCCCTGCTCATGGACGTCCTACACAAGCTGAGTGTATGTGAGGTTGAGATAGGAGAGCGTGAGGGTTTTTTAGTAGCTTTGGGATATGTGTTGCGAGTCTTAGATTTCATGGTGGGCCTCTCCTCGGGGCTGGATGAGGGGGAAAGAGAGGCAAGACAGGGTCTGGGTCAGGCTATTCTCCTCTCCAGTCTCATTGACAGCACATCCTGGGCCGCGCTGCAGCCCGAAGCCTCCATGAGCATCCTCCACACTGTGGGAGTGTTCCTGCGCAGAGAGCAGAATGCCACTCTAAAGGAGGACCTGCTGAGCTGCTTCAGTGTAAGATACAGTAAATCACCAACTCACACAAATATTTAGCAGACATGCAATAAGTAAATAACCTGTTACTGCTGTTACATCAGCCCATCCTGTGGGACCTCATCCAGCGCGATGACAACTCATCTGCTCTCAAGGTTCTGCTTCAGGTACTGAGCCTGTGCAGCTTTATCCATGTTAACACTTCACAACAGATCAGCACACTGACAGTTACATTTAATGAAATCTCTCATAAGGAATACTTCCAGATGCCAGGAGACAGCATTCGTACTTTAGTGATGTCTGCTGAGAAGGATGCAGTTAAGAGATTTCTCTCCCACATGCATCGAAGCTGGGATCAGCTTCAAGTTGAAACCAGCCAGGTTTGTTCCCTTCAGCTTCTTAGAAATCATTATGTTTATTGATAATGGGTTCTCTTTTGCAGTAGTTAATTAGCTAGATAAATACACATAAATGAGCCCTTGTTGATTTCACTCAATAAAACTATTCATCACACAGTGAGGGGATGGAGAAGAATTGCAATGTGGTTTCTTTAATATGCAGTTCTTTTGATTGGTGGTTATTACAATGTACTGCACTGTGTTGTTTGTGCTTTATTTGAATGCAAGTCATGGTCCATGCATAGTTAAAGAGTGCCAAATTGAATCCACGTCCAGTCCTGTCCTGCCGTTTTGTTTTCTCTGTCAGGCCTCTCAAAAAGAGTTGCAGGCCATGGAAACAATGACAGCTGCTTTCATCCACAAGTTCCCCCGAGTGACCCCAGACCTGTTTGTGGACCTTTCTCAATTTATCCCCTTTATGTCTGTCTCTGACATAATGAGCTTCCCAGCCTCACTTATCGTCAATGACAGCGTGTGAGTTACTGGTCCAACATGGTCATAGTTAATGCAAAATTTCTCACTGTGATGCTAACAGCTTCTGAAATGCTCTTCAGATTGACAGCCATTCGCGACCACAGCTCGGAGATGAAGTCCCCGCAGAAAAAGGCATTCGTAAAAAGACTCCTGCAGTCAAGCATGGTGGGTGATGTCCCTACATGGCCACCATACTTTCTCAGCTCCATCCTCCCACTTCTGCCTTACCTCCCAGTCAGTCATTTCCAGCAACTGACATCACCACAGGTTAGTCAGCATTTCTCTGGATGAAAGATTCTTTCATCTTTTTTTTTTTTATTATTAATGAATACATTCATAAATGAATGCTTTGATACATCAACCAAAACCAACACATATTTTTGAGAAAAGTGCTCTCCACCACCATCATCAAACAGCTACCTTCCCACCATGAAACCTTGTATTTACCCTTCAACATGTACTGATCGTTATTTTAGCTTCTTTCATCATTTAATCGCCTCCTTCAGCTTGCTCCTCTGGTGGAGTTGCTTGGCAATGGCAGTCTGGATGGTGTCAGAGGGCGCCATGTGCTCCGGACCCTCTTCAGGAAGATGAATGTGACAGGTGACAACATACTGAGGTGGGACTCAAATACCTTACAATTATTCAAGTTTATCTATTCCTGCAGTGCTGTGCAAAAGTCATGAGTCACACCTCATTTCTCTATATTTTGCTTCTGAGGAGTCAGACTTTGTGGTCTTTTTTTTTTTTTTTTTTTTAAAAAGTGGTCTTGAGCAATAGGACTCCAGGCTCTCTGAAGGTCTTTCACAGTTTTTCTCATTGGCTGCTTTTTCACTCATTTTCAGTCCAATCCTTTTACCTGACCTTTTTCAGAGAAATATTTGTTAAGCCACTTAACACCAACCTGTGAATCATTCAAACAAACCAAAAATAAAAAGGGCACATAACTCAAGGGATTAACCACTTGTGCCTACACATAACAGGCAACTTAGCAAAGACCCAATTGTAAGTTGTATCCTTAGGCACTTTGTTACCAGCAGTCTGTCACAAAAGCAAATAAAGCACAATTTATTCCCATTTCTTTAGTTGAATCTGTGAAAAATGCTAAAGAAAACACAGTCTGACAGGCATAAAATAATATTTTTGCATCACCAAGATGATTCCCTAAAGGAATCATCTTGCTGAAAATGTGGCATATCTCAGAATGGTGTGCAGTGTGTCTTTAAAATTTTTGAGGAAACTGGAACAAGTGGAGGACAAAAAAAATGTCAGGCCTAAAAACTACCTACAGCAGATGAACAGTATCTGAACGTCATTTCCTTATAAAATAGGAAAACAAAAAATCCAGCAATGACCTGATGCAGGACGTGAGAGTGCGTCCAGGGTCAGCCAGTTGTGTTGGAGATCTTGTTAAAATTGATGGAATTGTGAACACAGAAAAGTACTGTGATGGTGATTTTTGTTATTAACTTTGGTGAGTGTAGTTTTAATCCCACCCTTTACTACAGATGTTATCTCCTATTGTGTTCATTAATTATGTAGTTATCTCCGTAATTACCTGTCATTAATTTCATCATTAAGCCCTTCATATTAAAATCTATTACAAAAAGCATTGTGTGATAGAACTGATAGCAAGTGGGCAGAAAAGTGAATAAATGCCTTTTGCAGATTAGGAGTTCTTGCGTGCTACCTGGATCCCTCTGACCTGGGTTCATATCTTCAGGACTCTGCCGTGTCCTCTGCTCTCTGGCAGCAGCTGTCTCAGTGCATATCCAGGGGATTCGTCAGTGCCAGTGGCAGGGTGAGGGGTACAGGACAACTTTTAGTTATGGTTTCATCTCGAGCATTTTTTCATGACTTGTCTCACTAACCCTGTTTAACTGTATTTTATGAATAGCTGTCCTCTTGGTTGATACCAGCAGTTCAGAACCTGAATGTCAGCAGCATGGCTCCTCCAGAGCTGTCAGCTCTCAGCAGTCTGCTTCCCCAGTTGGGAGCTTCTTTTCTGCTGTCACTCCCCTCAGAACAACTCCTGGAAGTCCTGTCAAAGCCAGGATTACACACATACTCCCCAGGACAGGTCAGCAGGGAATGATTTTTCTTGTCATGCTTGTCTTCCTCCTCCACAACTGTCACTGTAAGTGTATGAATTTGAGTCACATTTCCATGGAAATTTCCAATTTGTCAGGACAGCTTTAAGCCTTTTTTTTTTATTTTTAAATCAGATGATGTGAAATGCACATCATCTGCAGTCGCCCTTTAACAGAAATGAACCTTGACTGAAATATGTAATGCAGATATTGTTGGCATGACTGTAAGTCTACAGTTAATCAGCAGCTGACTAATGAAAAGAAGTGAATAAAGGCAGATAAAATATGTGACCTATGTGAACTTTCTTAAAATGCTTGGCTGTTTTGTTGGCAGGCTAATTTTTTTAATGGTCTTTGCAGGCATTTAAAATGTTATCCAAGATTTCAAAGGACACCAATGTAAGTGGACATTTAAAAAATATTTGTGCTGAATTTCAGCCAACTGCACTCTCACCTCTGAGTTTCTCTCCTCCCGCCAGCTCACCATGGAAAAACTATGCAGACTGAAGCCGTTACACGCTGGTCTCTCCCCTGCTGTGCTCAGAGACCTCCAGTGGTCTGAGATCAGTGAAGGTGTCCACTGCCAGTGCTGGAGAACACTGCTAACTGAGCTAAAACCTGGCCACAGAGCCATGCTATACAATGCAGTGCAGGAGGTGATGGAGCTTCTCACTTTTTCTAATCTTATTGTTTATCATAGAAAAGACACTGGACAGGTTTAGTCATATAAGATTCAACATGAACAAAACTGCAGCACCAGCAAGTTTTGGGCTTAAATTCACATTTCTATTGTGGTTCTGTGTCAGCAGGCTCTACACAGAGACATGAAGAACACCACTCTGCAGGTAAAGTGTCTTTTACCATTTGTCCCTCTGAGGGAGCTGATGCAGACCACGAATGGCGAAATTACTTCAAGAGGCATCAGCGTATACAAAGACATAGAGTGGTCGCCACAGCAGGTGCACCTTTTTACCTTCATCCCGTCCTGTGTGCTGTTTAACGTTGCATTCATACAACAATAGCTCTTTTATAAAAGAAGAAAATGTTACCAGCTTCAGTTTTCGCCTCCATTAATCTGCAACTCATTGGATATGCTTCAGAAGACCCTTTCAGGATATTAATACTCCATTCACATCAACTGCCATCAAGCTAATTAGTTTGGATGTTGTACAATGGTGTGGAGGAGTATAGCATAAATTAATAATGGCTACCTTAAAGGGATTTTGTCACAGCCAAAATTGTATCAGCCTGCTTTCACCACCTGTTCTCAGCCTAACAAGACCTCAGTCAAATCAATAAAGATTGCCCCTTTTCTCTTATTATCTCCTCTGATGCGTGCAGTACTGTGACTGGTTACTGGCTCAGTGTTAAACCTTAAATATTCTCTATAATTTTTTATATGCTCATTATAAATTAAACAGAGTGATCTTAAATTTAACCTAAAACCAATGCGTTTACATATATATCGTGCAGAGATAGTCATTTATGGTTTCTGAGGCTGATGTCAGTTCAGAAGAAGTAAAACGGTGCAGTAGGGGGTCTTCATTATGCTGGTTACTATGATGGTCGTCCGTCAGATTAAGTGAAAACAGAGTAATAAAATCGTACCTTTTCTGTGTCTGAGAGACATAACAGACTACACTTACTGCTGGCTATTTACTCCATTTCGCATTTCCTCTTAGCTACGCTGGTAGCATAATTTCTCTTCTACTTTGCCATGTTTACAGTTTACACTTTGCTGTAGGGGAGGAAAATACTGTTAACAGCTGGCAGAGCATCTGTGCTCATATTAGTCAGCCTCATGTAAAGGGGGAACCATCATGAAGGCCTCAACAAAAAAAAAAAAAAAAAAAGGAGCTGAAAATTATGACACACTACACGAGATAAAATCATCATCTGATGTGCACGACACTGAGCCATAATCGGCCTGATATAAATGAACCCGGTATTTTTCTGCAATAAGTTCTATAAATAAAGATTTTCATATTGGACAACATGCATATGATATCTGTGATAAACCAGCATCAACCAAGAAATATCACCCAACCAATAAAGGTCAGGATCTTCTCATGAGATCCCTAAAGGGGCTAACCTCTTGTTAATGAAGCTATTAAACTGGTTTGCAGTAAATATCAAAGATGCCAAGTTAAAGAACTATAAAAAATATATAAAAGAGTGTGATCAATAGTTACAGGAAAATAAAAAAATTTAAAGCATCTATAAAATAAATAAGTGAATAAAATCTGTGAAGTGTGAAACCCACATGTCATGTTGCCTTCACAAAGAATAGGAGATGATTATATTTAAAATAATTCTGACAAGGAGCAAGTTTTTACTTTTTATAGATATGAAATATCTGTCTGTACATGTTAAACACTTGCGTGGCAGGCTGCAGGTACTGTTAGTCTGTCAAATGGCAATATCAGATACTAAAAGTGTTTGGCACAGTTCAGGTAATAGGTTTTATTTTCTAGCCATTAGGGCTACTAAAAAATAATAAAAGCTTGATTTGTAATAAAGAAGAAACATGAAAATAGTACTTGATAAAATATCTTGAAGCCCCCCCCCCCCCTCATTTCAAAGAAAACCACAGAATGCTAACTCGTGCTTTTCCTTTTCTGAACAGGCTCAGTTTCTGTTCAGTAAGATCCATGAATTTCTAAACATTACCAGCAAGTCTGTGAGGTAGGTTTCACCCATACCAAAGCATTCCTTTGATAATTCATTTAGTAATGTTGCCTGCGAACTGACGCAAAAGCTCAACAGAAACAGCCAATGTCTCATTTTCAGTCAGAAAACAGGCTAAATAATAATTTCTTTCCCACTCAGAGATCTGGGTCACATCGCTGGTGGAATGAGTTGTGACTTTCTGAGGCTCTGGACCAATGATACAGATTTTGCAGAGCTGCTTCAGTTTGTTAGTGAGCTGCCTGGAGGCATAAGACCTGCTCTGGTGAGGAACACGGGCCATAAAAATTTATGTTTCCATGAAAATGCATTTTCCTTTTTAATACTAACAAGTTCAGGTGTGTTTTGGCTGCGTCAACAGCGATCATGTGTCATCGAGGAACTGAGAAAACAACCTGAACTCGACCTCAGTGCTTTGAGTTCTGGCTTTGCTTCATCATTACCGTAAATATCACCTTATTCCATTTTTATTTTACTCTTTTTTTTAATTTTATTATTAATATAAATGAATGACTATTTCTCCAAGGTGACCACATTTATGCCTGTGCTCTGTTCTTTTCCAGAGTGACCATGATCGAGAGCCTCTCTAATGCATCCTTCAGAGACATTTTGGACCACATTCAAACACACTTTGCTGATTTTCTCAGACTGCCACATTATAAACAGATGAATTTAGCTGAGAAGGCCTTAACTAAGCTGGTAAAACACCCAAAATAACAGCCTGTCATGTAAGATAGGCACAAGTTGACAGATGTTTAAGCACGTTTTAGACATGCTGTACTAAGTAAACATTAAATTGAAATAAAAAAATTCTGCATTTCCTCAGAGTAATGAAATGATGGGCCGTTATAATGAGAATTCAGAGCAAACTGGAAACCAGAATGTTTTTCTTGATAAGTTAAATCAGGGCTTCTGTCACTGATTGTGAGTCACGTATTTGATTTGTTTTAACACATTCATTTTGCAGAAAGAACATTTGTTGGTTCAGGCTTCTCGAGCAGGCAGTTCTGGTATTTAGAGAGAAGCAGATGGAGAAAGTGATTCAGAACATAGCCCACCTCATCCTCTCAGCAGCCTTTCACACAAGTGAAGTCATATCAGTGTGAAATCCTGGTAATCCAGGTCCTCTCTCTGTATGTGGTGCTCTACAGGGCTCTTCTCTGGCTCAGGGGCAGATTGATGGCACCATCCTGGATGTCCTCGGGCCTTTGCTGCCATTCTTGGACCGGGACAGTTTGTCTCTGGTGGATAGAAGAGCGCTGGTTTTGCGGCTGGAGGAGATGAGAAATTTCTGCCTCCCTAAAGAGGCTCTGAGGGATATCAGTACTCTGCTCACCCAGAAAGACCTGTTTGGGTAAAGTAACAAATCTGCAGGAGATACTGGATTTGACACCTCTTAGCTAATGTTGTATCAAGATTGTAAAAATCTGATATTTTTGGATGTACACACACAAGCAGTAGAAGCACTGAAAAATTATTTCACTACGGAAAAAAACTAGATTACAGCGTGAAAAAATATACACCACATGTATCTTATTAAATGCAATATAACAAACAGGAATGTCCAAGTCATGAAATATAAGCCTGTAAAAATGACAAGCGATCAAGCCTACCTCATAATTTTTTACCAAAGCTTATAAAAGTTGAAATACACTGACGTAAAGGTCACGCCGACAGCATCAGCAAGTTCTCTTTCAGTTTCACTCCTAACCTGTCAAAAGTAACTGGGCGCTAGTCTCTCATAAATAACTGCCTGTGCATTGTACATCACATCGATGCAATTTATCTGAAAGTTGAGATATTTCAGTCCGGACCAAAATAGTGCTGCCATATGACGTGTGAATGAGGACCCAAATGCAGACTTGTGTGACAGAGTTAATAAAGAAAAACCTGAACCTTTATTCAGGCAAAGCAATAAGTCTAAGTGGCAGCCGACAAACTCTATAAACCTAAACCAGAAGACATGCGAGGGAAGACAACAGCGGATGACAGTGAACAAACAGTATGGTGCAACAAAGAACTGAGAGGAGAGGCACAGGATATAAATACACACTTGGCAGTCAGGGAGAGTGAACACAGGTGGGGAATATGAGGCACAGGTGAACAAAATCTAGATAAAACAAGGGGAAAGTAAACCCAAATACAGAGACAAAGAACTACCAAAAGAAAACAGGAAGTAACCGTGGCAACAACAGGGAACTGGAGAGGCTTGGAAGAACCAAAACAAGAAGACTCAAATATAACTCTAACCAGGAACAGAAACTGGGATAGAAACATGACAAGAACTAAAGACTAAGCACTGAAGCATTTCTATAGTCAAAAGAAGACCTGAAAGCTAAAAACTGAGAACTTTAAACATCAAAACTCAAACTACAATCAAAATGTGACTGCTGGATAATACAAACTATAAACAACACTAAGAATCAGAAACCCAGAAGAAAGACTAGAAATCAAAACCCAGACAATAAACACAACCCCTAAATTTCAAAAACGAATAAAACTGCGAGTGCAAAGCCCAGGATCATGACAGATTGCCTGCTTGAAGCAGCAGTAATGATAGGATACGCATTCTTGTTTTCCAGGGAGCCATCCAAGTGGCAAATTGGGGATGTAGAAAATTTGGGCCGACTCGTGTTTGCTCTCTCAGCGAAGCAGATTAACTCCATTCCACTGGTAAGTGATGAAAGTCGTGTGAATAACTGCTTTTATTTTACTTTCACTGCTTTTCTTGGAGACATCTTGACCTGCAGGAATACATAATAAGTGTTTGAACTGTGCAGTCAGTGCTGAATAAAGATACAGTGGAGCAGGTCCTGGTGGGTCAAAGGCGCTGGGAAGACAGTGTTATTGGTGGAGTGTGCATTACTCAGTGTATTGACCAGCATCGCCAGAGACAGCAGACTCAGAGCCTCCTTCGAGGGATTGTCAAAGCACGGAGCCGGAGGGCAAAAGGTTCAGTCAATGTTTCTATAAGCGTATACTTTGTCTAATGCATTTTACATAACTCTGTTAACTAGCACTTATTGGTGCCAACGCCGTTTCTTTTAGCATCATTTCACTGAATCCACCTTTGGTTTCTTTTGAGCAGTGCCTGTTCCAAGCTGTGCGGACATTAGAGGGACGTTCCCTTCGGCTTGGACATCCACTCAGCTCAGCCGAATGTCGCAGGAGGAGCTGAAACAGTGCGCGGAGGTTTTTGGTCAGGATTCTTCGCTGAGCTCCGAGCAGCGCCGGTCACTGTGGGTGAAACTCAGACAGGTCGGTAAAACTCCACTAACAGAAAAACCCTTACACAACATTTACAATGTCACAGCTCATGACTTTTTATTTTTACTCTCAAGCCATTTTACTGCACACAATGTTCTCCTCCACGCTAGTGGAAATACATGTTCTCTATGTCTTTATCTCGCTATATTTCTCTATTATGCAGAAACTATTTAGGCCAGTAAGGGAAAGCATGCATCACCCCTTAAGATTTCTTCAGTCTGTCAGAACAGAGCAGTTCTGTCTCCCCTCCCAGATTAGATTTTGTCAGTAATACACGTGCCTAAAATGTGATCAGAAATCTACGAGAGGTGCTGAAGAATTTAAATTGTTGTGAGATGTAGATAACATGAAAAGAACAATATCCAGGCAGCTGTGTCTCAGCTAAAAATGTTCATTCAATCCAGTTGTTGAGTCCAGTGAGAGAGCTGAGTGAAGATCAGGTGCTGGAGCTGGGCTCAGTGGTGACTGCAATGGGAGAGAAGGACCTGCAGGATGCTGCTCTCACTGATCTGGGTGTGTTGGCACATCTGGGCACGCTGACAGACTGGAGCCATAAAAAGGTGAACTAATTATTTTTTTTTATTAATTATTGAATCATTTATTCTCATATACAGGAAAACCAACTGTTGCTGTTGGATCCATAAGTGAGTAGAACTTTAAGGAAGGGTTTAAACTCTGTTCTTCTAAAAGAAATTCCCACATTTGGTGTTTTGAAGTTGAAAAGTGCTGCACGTCCAGATCTAGAAACTCTGGACTCCGTAGCCTGATTCACGTCTTTTCCATACTCTTCAAACAGTGTATCCTACAGAGATGACTGCCACCAGGATGAAATGTTTCATTACAGGATTACAAGTGGACTCAGACCATGCCAGCATGACAGTCACCAGATTCACTTGCTGTATTGTTAAAGGCTTTTCCTTTTTCTTTGTCACCCAAGTTGTACAGAGTTACAACTTGAGGGCTTTAATATGTTGTTTTAATTTTAATTTCCTGTATGACTTTTCAGATGAGAGCAGTGATTTTAAGTGTGCTGCGGAGACGCAAACTGAAAGTGGAGCAGTTAACAGTTGTTGATCTGGCAGCGTTTGGCCACCTGATCTGTGGTCTGCATCCCTCTGAGATCAAAAGACTGAGTCCCTACAACCTCAGGTCAGTCACATGAATTGATTCCCCACAGTCCTACACGCGTTAACAATTAGCTTCAACTATAATAAGAACATTTTCAAACCAAGAGGGAGGAAACACCGGTTTTTAAATAATTTGCAAACAAATTATCCAGCGTATCCAGGGGAACGATCACAAAACAGGCAGATGTCAAACACAGATATCAGCTAAGGGGAATAGGAACAAAGTCTGGCATGATGTATAGAGTCAAAAGTACCTGGCAAATACTGCTAATCTCATAATCTGTCAAAGTAAGAGCTCATAATGGAATTCCCTCCTGCTGCATTATATAACAACTGTTTGTGGTTTCCTGAATAAAGGAGCTTCTATCACGTGAACCTGCTAGCAGATGCTAACTAACAGCAGGCTGGAGCACAATTCTGCAAAAAAAACCCCAAACCTCATAAAAACTTTTTTCTATCCTCAGAGGAGAAATAAAATCTTGAACCTTTTCCCTCAATCTGCAGTATGGCTGTTGTGTTCCTGCGGGAGACATCCCTGCCATGCACAGAG
This sequence comes from Cichlasoma orientale, assembly GCA_034780415.1. Taxonomy (NCBI): domain Eukaryota; kingdom Metazoa; phylum Chordata; class Actinopteri; order Cichliformes; family Cichlidae; genus Cichlasoma; species Cichlasoma orientale. Next base: position 322,023 of record JAVDPK010000855.1, on the reverse strand, counting down.
CAGCAGATGGAGGCATTGACAAGCTGTTTGTCCAGACCACAGGCCTTTGGTTCAGCTGGTACTTGGGGACCAGAAGTTTTCACTGAAATTGGGACATTGGCAGGTATAGTAGAGCATAATATCCCTTGGGTGTAAACTCTTTTTGATCAACTTTTTTAAATGGTTTCTTTTTAAAGAGTGAGGATGGTGAGAGAAAGAAATGACAGCTCTTGGATGGATAGGTACAATTAAAAGTATCCCTGAGGGTACAGACTCGAAAGTGAGGGGAAATGTTTTTCTACACTCCTCCTCTGATGTGACATGAGAAACATTAATTATCTCACTACAGTGTCTCTCTCTGTGTGTCCAGCGGGCCTGCCAGACATGGTGCTGTCAGCTCTGCTACAAGAACAAGTGCAGGGAATCACCCCTGAAGCTATCGCCCTGATGACACCAAAAAAGATGGCAGTGAGTTTCACCGCTTGTTTTAAAGGGGATCTCTTACACTGATTTTTTTTTTAGCTCCATAATTGTATTCTTAGACTCAATTAGAGTAACTCTGCATGATTCAGAGGTTAAAGTAATCCTTATTTATCTTATACCAGCCCCTGGTGAAGCAAGCAGTTTCAGCTGATTTCCCTTTAAGTCACCTCTCTTCTGATTGACTGCCCCTTGCAAACAGAAGGCCTAAACAGCAGGTGGGCAGTGCTTTCCTCGCTTACAGCCAGATCTGTGAGTGAGACAACCATTTCAATGACATGCAGAGCAAAGAGCAGAAAAAAAAACTGTATGAAAGCAGCCTGAAGCCTGAGCTTTTGGCTTACAGAGATTTCTTGTACACACACCGACCTCATCAGCTTAAACTTTAACCATTTTTAATAGGAACATCCATCATTGTAAAGTATATATTTGCTGCTCATCAAATGTATGTGATTAATTGATCATCACCAAGTGTAAGCACTTCTATAAAAGCAGAAGTTTTGGTAGTTTGTTCTTTCAGGTGTGCGTTAAGAAAATGCCACAATCTTTCAAGGAATGGACATCCCAGCAAATTCAGTGCAATGCTCAGATATTGAAATAAACCCAAGAGCTACGTCTCTGACTCTATGACAACTATGGCTTGTTTGGAAGGATTGCCAAGAGAAAGCTGCTTCTTTCTAAAAACAATATGGGAGCACAGCTTAGGGTTGCAAAGTTGCATCTGAGCAAAACACAAAGCTTCTGGAACAGTGTCCTTTTCTAAAAAGTAATGAAGGAAGACGACAGCACAATGGACGATCTGCATTAATATACATTTAGCAGCATAGATTCTAGATTAGTGCAAATTGCAATATTGTGCCAGGTTGCAGTAGTGCAGTCACAGTAGTGCAATAAAATGGCTGTGTGCATTAAGTTGTGTGTCAAGAGTCCGTCATGTATGCATGTGTGTATGTATGCGTGCCGGTGTGTGCGTGCATGTGTGTCATAGTCCAACATGAATGTGTGTGTGTGTATGTGTAACTCTATAATGTATGCAGGTGTGTGTATCAGAGTCTGTCGTGTGTGCATGTCAGTTTATCGTGTGCGCATGTCAGTCTGTCATAAGTGTGTGTGTGCCAGAGTCTGTCGTGTGTGTGCATGCGTGTGCCCGAGTCCATCAGTTCAGGTTGGAGTTCAGGAGCCTGATGGCTTGTGGAATGAAGCTGTTGCACAGTCTGGCTGTGTTTGCGTGGTGGCTACGATACCTCCTCCCAGATGGCAGGAGAGTAAAAAGCGCATGTGATGGGTGAGATGGGTCATCCACGATGCAGAGAGCTTTGCGAATGCAGCAGTTGTTAAAAATCGTTGTGAGATATGGAAGAGAGACACCGATGATCTTTTCAGCTGTCCTCACTACAAGCTCTACAAGATCTACAAGCTTCAGAGTCATGGGGTGTACTCATTTTTTTTTTTTTGTGACAAGACTGTATATTCAATCATTCTCTTTTATCAAGAAATGTAGCAGCCATGTGGTTTTCTGAAAATGATGAATAACATTTTTTAAACTTGTGATTTTAACCATGTAAATATTATAAATAATGCACTAACTTACAGCTGGCTTCAAAAGGTTTTGTCTGTGATTTTTAACAGGACAAATAAACAGAATAGGGTCGTTTTATGCTGTAATATACTAACATAAATATATTTTTTGACAAGTTACTGAACTCTTCCTGGAGCTGTACCACTCTGGAAACAGCTGGGGAATGTAAAATCAAAGGAAATCTTGTGCCATATGATGTCTGCATTCCTGGTAATGAAAAATGCATTTTTTTTGTGTGTGCTGGGTGTGTGCCTGACAGGTGGTGTTTAGTGCAGTTCAGTTGTCGTGGCTGAGTGTGGAGCAGGCGTGGGCTGTCACTGAGGAACAGTGGGCAGAGTTGGACAAGGAACAGAGACACGCTGTTGGATTAGCTCGATACGAAGGAGATGTTCTGCTGGAGCTGAGAGGCGAGTGTCTTTAGAAACAATAGAATTAATAACCTCCCTCATATTTAGTCTGCTAAAGTCACTATTCATGATGCTTGTTTCTGTTAAGTACTGTGTCGTGCTCTCCTTCTTCCACAGGGAGAAACTTGGCTCCAGCAGCCCTCAACAAAGGCAGTCTTACTTTATACCTACTGGTTTTGTACCTCTTGTTATGGCAACTCATTTAAAAGACTGGAAAAACATTTAATTGCCCCTTTGACCTGGTAGCATCATATTTGTACTTAAAATAAATAATTTGAACTGTTGCGTTTCATCTGTGTGCTGGGCCTTTAAATTGCATTGTTCTTGATTGTGCTTGGCTGCACATGTTTCTCTCTTATGTGGGTTATCAGCTTGGCAGAATATAAATGAGCTTATGTAGGTGTTTTCTATGTAATATTCTTTTGTTAGAACAATCCCAGTGCATTAATTAATGTTTGAGGATAAATCTTTTAGACATTAATATACCATGGTCTATACACTCACCAGACACTTTGTGAAGTACACTTTGCTCGTACTGGGTTGGACCCTGTTTTTCCTTCTGAGCTGCCTTAATTCTTTATCACTGAGTTTCAACAAGGTGCTGGAAACATTCCTCAGATATTTTGGTCCATATTAACACGATAGCATCGCACAGTCGCTGCAGATTTGTTGACTCCACATCCATGATGAGAATCTCCCATTTCAGCACATCCCAAAGGTGCTCTATTGGAATGAAATCTGGTGACTGTGGAGGCCATTTGAGTACAATGAACTCATTGTCTTATTCAAAAAATGATCTGAGCTTTGTGACATGGTGCATTATCCTGCTGGAAGCAGCCATCAGAAGATGGGTACACTGCGGTCATAAAGGGATGACATGGTCAGCAACAATACTCAGGTAGGATGCGGTATTCAAACTATGCTTAGCTGTTACTAAAGGGCCCAAGGTGTGCCAAGAAAAAAATCCCCACACATTACAACATCACCGGCAGCCTGAACTTTTGATACAAGGCCATGCTTTCATGATATTTACTTCAAATTCTGACCCCCACCATCCAAATGTTGCTGCTTTTTCAGACCATTCTCTGTAAACCTTTGAGATGGTTGTGTGGGAAAATCCCAGGAGATCAGCAGTTTCCGAAACACTCAGACCAGCTCATCTGGCACCAACAACCATGTGACATTCAAACTTAAATCGCCTTTCTTCCTCATTCTAATATTCAATCGGAATTTCAGCAGGTGATCTTGAGCATGTCCACATAGCTAAATGCTTTGAGTTGCTGCCATGTGATTGGCTGATTAGAGAGTTGCATCAACATGGAGTTAAACAGGTGTACATAATAAAGTGGCCAGTGAGTGTATAATAGCCCTAAAAGAGCTTGTACCATGTATTCAATAACTTAAGGTGGTTCAGTCTTTTTGTCTTGCTGGGAGTGGTTACCACCAATGATTATTATGGTTCATGACAGCAAAATGAATAAAAAGAGAGCCTTTATTTGGCTGTTGCAATACAGAAACACATAGCCCAAATGGCGACCAGGGCCATAAGGAAAGCAACTAAACACAACTAATGAGGGCGGAGCAGACAGTCACAAGGAGGGAAAGGAACGAAAGCAGGAAGCAAAACCATAACAAAACACACGAGAAAACTGACTTTCATAGTAAAACAAGATGTAACCCAAAGATTCACAACACTGATAATTAAGACTAAAACTAAACATGATGACAAAGAAAGTGGAACACAGAACGCGCGAGACGTGGAAATCACAGGGACCATGACAGAGATGAAGCCCACAGATTCTGCCCGCCATGATTATCTTATCATATCAATTACCCCAACTAAAGCTGCATAATAAAGGCTTCTCAAACCTGTCAGAATGATGGCTGCTTCGCAAAAGGTGGCAAAGCACAACTGCACACCATAGCACCAGCAGTGTCAGTGGAAAAAGAGCTTTCAATGACCTCAAATGAATTTTCCCCTCCAGCATATGCAGCATTTCATAAAATGAAATGCTGCATATTTGATGGAAGAATCCCTTCACTACAGCTGGATATGGGCTTCCAGTGTGCCCAGCCCACCACCTGTGGATGACAATGCAATCATGTTTTTTATGATTCTTGTATAATGTTTGCAACACAAACTCCGATTCTTTAAACCTCTCTAATGAAACTGTATTATATATATATACATATACACACATATATATATACACACACACACACACACACACACACACACACACACACATATATATATATATATAAAATACAATTTCATTAGAGAGGTTTATATATATATATATATAAGGGATAAAACTGAAAACTTCCAGCTGTTTTTAATGGCATTATTGAACTGATTGCTTTCATTCATTCAGATGTAGCCTCAGTTAGCCATTGCTACATCCTTGCAGCTCTCATGATTTGTGACTTTAAAGTGTAAAACAGCAAACTATGTGAATATTCACTTGAATTTGTCAAAGTGTGGATGTGATTGTGAAGTGTGAGTGTCTGTGTTGCCTGTGATGGCATGGCGATCTCTGTGGGGTTTACCCTCTCTTTGCCCAGAGTCAGCTGGGATAGGCTCCAGCCCTCAGAGAGTTGAATAAGAACTTAAGAAAACTGGTAGTCAAGGAAACAGGTTTAAGCTGACGCACCTTTATAATATAGTTTAAACTATATAACGATTTAACATGTCATGAATAAAGCAGCTTTTGAATGTGGTTTCATCACAAGACACTTACAGTGTTTGCTCCATAGACTGCTGCAGGTGGCCACACTAAATTATTGAAGGATGCTGAGAGAAAGAGGCTGGGTTACCAACCAAGACAAGTAAGAAACTGAACCAAGAGCCCCAACTTCTCCGCCTGCCATTTGGTTTCTGATCTGAAACTAACCTGGTTACCAGGTCCGGTCTTATACTGGAGGCTGCTTGCCAAACTAGTTTCAATATTATTTTAAACATAGTTAATCATTTTATTCGATATTATATTCAACCCCCCCAAAATTTTGGGGGTATTGTGCTCATTTATTAGAAAGCTCCACTAGAGGGTTGACAGCAAATGAAGTGAGAAAGATGAATTAATGACATGCAGCCCTGGTCCGTGTGCTGAGCCTGTCCCCATATGGAAGGGATCCAGGCGCTGGCTTCAGGGGCAGCCCACGTGGTGCATACATCTAATTAAAAGTCGAGTTTAATCTGACACGGAAAATCAGGGACCAGACACTATTATTAACATACTAGTAGTCTATTTTTTTTTCATCCATCCACTTTCCTCCGCTTATCCAGTTCAGGGTTGCCGGGGAGGGGGCTGGAGCCTATCCCAGCTGTCATGAAGGGAGAGGGGTGGGTATTCCCCACACAAGTCGCCAGTCTGTCGCAGGGCTAACCCACACTCACATTCACACCTACGGCCAATTTAGAGTCACCAGTTACCCTAACAAGCATATCTTTGCACTGTGGGAGGAAGCCGAGTTACCCTGGAGCGAAACCTCAAAGGCACATGGACACCTTCTTGCTGTGAGGCGACAGGGCTGCGCCTGAGTCTGAGCCAATGATTCCCAAATGGTAGTATGCCTTGAGGCAAGTCCAGGCGTGCTTTGGGATTTTGTGTAAATGTGAATTCACTATACTAGTACACATCAAAGGGACTGATAGTGAGAAGATTAAATAGATCGCTTTCTTGGGCCGAATCAACAACAGTCGCCTCAAGGCGCTTTATCACATTGTAAGGCAAAGACCCCAGAGTATTCGGGAGAAAACCCCAACAATAAAATCTATGAGCAAGCACTTTGCGACGGTGGGAAGGAAAAATCCTTTTTAACAGGAGGAGACCTCCGGCAGAACCAGGCTCAGAGAGGGGCAGCCATCTACAGATACTGCAAGTGTGGTATCTAAAGAGCCTTCCTCTGGCAGAAAGAGTGGACCATATTTCAGATGACATACAGGCTGTTTTCCACATATCCCCAAAGGCCACAATCTGTACGGTGCCATGATAAACACACAATACTACACGTGTGTTTCTTTTTTTTTCTTTTTTGACTGACCTATTAAAAAGTTCAGGAAGCTGGTAAATTAATAGGGACAACAGCAGTTTTCTCAACCACAGTAAGCTTTATTGACATACAGTCACATACAAGTAATAGACTGGCATCCACCGCGTGTTTTTCACTAAAATAAATGACCCCTCCGGGAATCAATAGCGTGTTTGGCAGCTGCCGGAGACAGCCTCCGTGTCAGCCGGAGGTTGCGACGCCGCTTGTGACCGGCAGGTGGGGCCGTAGCAGCGCTGCTGCACGGTAGTTTTCCTCTAACGTCTCCGCTATACTCACGGCAGTGACGTATTTCCTGGGGCTTGTACGGACCACTCAGCCACACACCAGAGGGTTATCATGACTATTTATAACCAGCAGATCTCTGTTATCAGTTTTTCTGCCGCTTTGTCGTGTCGTCGTGGGTTCTAACACCACGGTGTGAGACAGCAACAAACCGTACGAAGCAGGATGTAAAAGGCAGCTGGTAAGTTGAGCCGTCGGTAAGTTTCCCGTCTGCTTTTTTAGCTCGTGTCGTTACTTGTTCGGGCTGCCAAGTTTACCGAGCCCTTGGTGTCAGGACCACCGGGTCCCTGACACAGGACAGAACCGGACGACGTGTTGATGTTATTTATCCTGGTTGCTGTCAGTTTGTGGATGTCTGCTAAAAAAAAAAAGGGAGATCTCGCACACACACAAACACAAGCTGAGCTGACGTCGACTGCGCCGCGTCCGGTTTCTGTGGTTGTTCCTGCGGAGCGGAGGAGGGAAAAAAAAGATTGTGGCGTTCGTGATCGGTGCTGCTCGGTCGCTGTGAGTAGTAAAATGTGAGGAAATGCTCGCCAGGGGCGGATAGGAGGAGAGAGAGAGAGAGGGAGAAAGAAAAAAAGAAAAAGGGGAGGCACCTGTGAGACAGATCTGCCTACCGCGGCGTCAAGTTTGCGTTAATCGCGGCGCGGTACAGTTTCAGACATATTTGTCAAGCGCAGGAGTCATCATCGGATCAGCTCCAGCCGCTTGTTCGGACTCGGAGCCAAATTATGACAGCGTGTTGTTGTCACGGACTTAACCTGTGAGGTGAGTTAACCGACCGCAAACTCGCAGCAGCTCTGCCGTCAGCTGATACACGAAAACCTTTCAACTTTAGCTCGTAAACATCAAAGCGTTTTGGCATTAAAGCCCTGAGAAAGAAGTTTTTCCTCCCTCCTGATCCCTATTGCTGTTAATCTCTGCTCCCTGCCGTCTTCTGAAGGCTAAGTACTTGTTGTTGCCACATGCAGCTTATAGGAGATCTTTGTTTTAGCTTTAATATCCAGTGAATATGGAGACACACGTGACACGCAGATTCCTTTGAGTAATGCAGCTTGGTTAATCAGCTGATGTTACTTGGCTGTTGCTGGTACTGGCACTGGATATAAATATGAGTAGTTTTAAATAGTGTTGGGGTGAAGTTATTAACCTCTGTCTGGCTTGCTGTAGTTTCCATTTAAATCTTGTACAGTTAGACATAATCTGCATTAGCTTTCTCTGAAAATCTTTTGTGGGAGGTGTATAAAATGACTGTCACACTATGATCATGGGAACTGACCTGCTTTTGGTGTGCGTCTGTGTAGTTACACCAACTGCAATTTTACCTTTCTGCTGTGGCAATGTAGAGCTGCTCATCATTACGGATAAACATGAAAACAAAGTTTTGAAGCCCCTTGCGTGTAGTGACATGTACCGAATTGGGGAAAAACACACACAATGCATATTGTTCTGAATGTGAGCATATAACAGATGGCTTTATAGATTTGAGCAAGATTTCTCTGGCCAGAACAGCTTCTTAATGGAGGTTATTGGTGTACTTATTTTCTCAGGAAAACTGAACTTAAAAAGGGCTTTCCGTGTTGGAGAAAATATTATGGAAGTGTTTATATGATGCATTAATGCTGAAATTGCTGCAGGAAGTCTGGAGAAGTAGTTAGATGACAGCATTGGAACAAAACACTTGTTCCCGGGGGGATAGACACCTAAGTTTTTGGTATGGTTTGCAAGCACTGTAATAGGGCAGTCTGAGAATTAACCCTCCAATAGGTTTAACAAAAAAAAAATAATTCAGCACGCTCACAAAAATGATAGCAAAGCAAAAGATACTCTGTGGGCAATGGAGGTTGTTTTTACCCGGTAACACTGCACTGATGATGAAATGTTTGGTTATAGTCGTATGTCTTAGAGGACGGGAAATGCAAAAAAAAGGGAAAATGGTGAAAACATGCACCCTGGAGAGAAATAAAAACTCGCTCCTGGTATTAGAAGCCTGTATTCAAGAGAATAAACAATAACAGGAGAGGTTGAACATGGATGTTTTTCATTGTTCTCCTGGCATCTTGACTAAAGGCTTTTATACTTGCAGCTGTGCCAAGTTTAGGTTTAACACTGGGCTCATTCTCTAAAGATACACAGTATTTTTTTTTTATAATCCCCCCCCCCCCCCTTCTGTAAGCACATGTGAACCAGCAGAGGTCCCAAAGCTCTCACAACACAATTTTTTTTCTTTAAATATTTCAGATATCCAATTCAAAAGCAGACTTTATCTCAGTTCCTTAGTTCTTCAGTGGAAATCGGTGTCAGAAGAAGTTAACACTGCGGCTACAGTTCTTGGAAATGCCATGAATTCTGTTTTCCTGTTTTATTCAGCAGTAAAGCCTATGTGTCATCCACAGGAGGAACACTGTTCAACCATGTTATGAGTGTTGATGTTGCATAGCTTGTTTACCAGAGAACACTGTGCAACTTCCCTGTTGGCAACTCGTGTGCAACACCACAAACGCAACAACCAACCGATCTGAGGAGAGTCGTCAAATGAGTCAACAAATAAACATACCATAAAGGCAAAAAAAAAGGGACAATTTATCAGATTTTAAAATCAAAATTATATGACCATTTCAAGGTAATTTCCAAAAATATTTATGATGATATAAGGAAAAAGGAACATTTTCATTGGTGATTGCAGCTTGCAGGCAGCAGCATTTATTAGAGCATTTTCTGTCCTCCTCTTCCAGTGAGGTACTGTCACTGATGACAATTCAAAGGGGCGACTCTATTGCCACAAGGTGCCAGCAGCAGCCACAGCATTGTAGTGACACAATAAAAGTCAAACGCAAGCATAAAAATAGCCTAGGTCGTGTTTTCCCTGGAAAAGTTAAGTAAATGCACAGTATGACTTCTTAACACTTAAGTTCAACAATATTGCAACTTAACCTTGTAACTCCTCAGGAGCTGCACAGTGTTGTCACATGATTAAATTGAAAGCGAAACATGTTTTCTACCTGGAATGTTGTTTGTTGGGTTGAGCTTTTTAACGAGTTGCTTAAAGTCCTGCTTTTCCACCCTGCAACTGCATCAGTAATTTCTGTTCCACTGCTTGCTCTTCCTGTTACATGGAGTGTAACTAGCGAGTGCTCCAGTGATGCTCGGTTGAATCATTTGTTTACTCTCTGGGGTCGCATATCACCAGCCGCTCGTATCTCCTCCTCGCGTGCCTTCTTAGCTTGGTTGTGTTTTTTTTTTCTTTTTGCCTCAAGTGATGATCCAAGTTTGCTGTTCCCATATTTGGCTGGAACATTTTGTGTATTTTGCAAAGTACTGTGCTTTGTTGAGGGTTTTAGGTACTAAATTGTCCTCGGAGGCTGACGCATGGCTCTCACTCTCAGACATGACTGGGTTGTGTGTCACTGTTGGGCACGCTAGGGAACATAAATGCATTGTACATCACTGATATCATCATGTTGCACTTTTTTTGTTTGGGAGCGGCAGGGAATATGCTTTTTATTTAAGATCTGAACCATTTGCTTTAAGATTCCAATCTACACTTTCAGAATAAATGGCCTCACAATTAAAGGTCTGAGAATTGCTGATTTATGCTTGTAGACAGTCGTAGAAGGTAAAGGTCGATGTTTTTGGTAGTCATATCCTGGATGGGACTTCTTGCTATGATGCATCAGGGTTCTGTCACACAGGAGAATATTTTTGACTTCCCTTCCCTAGTCCAGTAATCTCTTGCAATATTTAGCAGGGGGCACTAATGTAATTGTTGGGATGTTCATAGCATATTCATAAATTAACTTATGAGTACTATTATTGTTATTTCATCACTCTGCTACACACAGCTTATTATCTTCAGAACACTCTGGGGGCTCTTTGAGTCCGCCAGCACAGAAATATTGATTTCATGTGTGTCACAATGTAAGAAAGCACCATAATTGCGAGATATTTGAATTTCTCAAAGGGTCGTATGGGCGAAATGCATTTGAGTTCATTTTTAACTCATTAAAATGTAAACAATAAGGCGATGAGGTGTACACTGTTTTCCTTTTTAAATTGTCCTGATGAGATTGGTAATGAGGGTGGTATTATCCTTTGAGTTTAATGATACTTGGCTAATTATAATATGGTGCAGGGTTTTTTTTGTTTTTTTTTCTTCCTGTAATAACCTGTGTTATCGCAGCCTGACATATGGTATCATTTACCGTGGTAACACTAAAAACCACTCGCAGCGCAACGGTCGGCTTCGTCTTTGTCTCAGACTGTAAAGTATTTACGCAAAGGTTGGGCCGCAGGGTTTTTCAAGCTGACGTTAAAGAAACTGAGTGGTTGAGCACTGAGGTGAGGTCACAGGCAAATGTGCTTTAAAGAAGGTGCGTGTCAAATCAAACAGAGCACTGGGATCGGCCACTCGCTGTGTACTACTTTCATTAAAGGAAAGAAGACAAAGTTGAGTGAGTTATGCTTTAGTACTTGACTACTTTAATCTGAAATATTGGATCATTTTTAACCTGATAAATACTTAAGCAAATACTGGTTTAAGTAGCTGCCACCTTTGATCCGTTCAGAATGATCCAGACAGGAGCAAACTCTTGTCTATTTCAGTACATATTGAGTGGGCAAT
>JAVDPK010000855.1:277376-292951 GCA_034780415.1 Cichlasoma orientale | reverse complement strand
GTTTCACGACCCCCCCCCCCCCCCCCCCTCAGTGAAAGCATTAGTTAACAATTCAGAATATATAGTGCTAGTAAGATCATCTGAGTGTTAGAAACTGAATGAGACCTAAAATCAGGCCTCTGGCTGAATGAGCGGTTTAACTGAATTTATTGTAATATTGCCAGGATGAGGTGGGGAGCAAGGAAGCAGCTTAAGGTGGAGCAGGAAGGCGAGCGTGGCTGGTCCTTGAGCTCGCGGGTGGATGTGGTGACACATGGAAAAACTGAACTAGAACTTGTCCGTTGCATTTGGAACGCACTGGCTAACTGATTGATGTGTGAGATAATTGAGTAAAGAGCCGGTATGTATCCAGCCGGAGGTTGATTAGTGGATGAGTCCCAGGTGTGCAAGAAAATTGGCAGAAGGAGAGAAATCGCACAAATACAGAGAGGGAACAAGCAGGAAACTGAGAAGAAACATGAGGAAGGGGAAAAGCCGTAACGGAAGCCTGTGATCTCTCTCAGTACATTTGTGATTGTTTGATTAGTTGGAATATACAGAGGAATTTTGCTCCAAATTAAAACTAATCTTGCTCATGTTTGGTCTAATTGATGAATAGCTTCACTTTTTTGGTGAAATAATGTGAAAGTCACAGCACCTGGAGAGAACTTGTACAAAAGCCAATTAATTTATTTTTTGTTTAGAACGTGCAGATTCTCACCATTAATTCATTTAGTTAGTTTGTTCAGTCATTAGTCAGACAGTCCATGTAGCAAGCAGTGACTAACAGGCTCAGGCAGAAACATTGATTATATATGCCCGTTCTACATTCTTAATTAAAAGCTACCCATCCACACTTGCAACACTCAAACAGTTTCGGAAATGCGTCTTTTGAAGAAAAACAAAAGTGAAATTAAACATTTTTCATTTAGCTTCAGCATCATTCTGTAACAAGAGAAATACACCTCCTTTTAATCTCCTCCTTTTTCTTTGACATCACAAATGTCTCTCTAATCATTTTCCTTTCCTGCATTAGGAGAAAAAAAAAAACTTGTGTGCACAGTTTGGAACATGATTGGTGAAAATGAATTGCATGATTTCTTGTTATTTCAAATTTTTTAATAATTTGGGGCTTTTGAAACCATTTTTTTTTTTTTTTTTTTTTTTAAAAAAGCATATATATATTTTTTTCTCTATTAAATAAAACCACCAAGTTGCTTCTCTCTGAAACCTTTCTGTTTTGATGTGAAGTGTTTTTCATTTGCTTAGACAACATGTTCTCCCAAGTGTGCCGCTGCTCAGTATTAATAACCTCGGTTCATGTTGTATTAATGGACTGATTACAGAGGAATTTGGGTCACGTATAGGATTTCCCACAAAGTAATGTGTAAGTCGAGATGGTGGCACCATGAGTGTGTTGGGGTGTGTTTTATATAAACAATGCAAGCACATCATGTTACTGCATTACTGGCAGCCCATTAGCCTAATTAGGCAAAATGCAGCGGAAAAATGGTTGCAAAGATGGGCCAGATAAGCCACGCCAAAAAATACACTTATATATAGACTGTAGTAAATAGAAACATGATTATGATTTATTTTTATCTGTGGTGATGCTTTTGTTTTGGGCGTTTAAGTAATTGGATTTTCTTTATATGACTAAGTATCTATTTATGAAATGTTTTGATAACTGCTGTGAAGATCATATCAGCATCATTTTATAACATAACTGCAACATGCATGAATTATTTGTGGGTTGCCATGACTGTGCACTGATTGCTATTGCTGTAGCTGCAGTTGTGATTTTCATAGAAAATGTGGTTTATTGGAAGAGAAAATAAAACTACAGCGACTGGAGTGATTTTTATACTTCAGCTATTATCAGACGAACAGGTATTATCAGATTACAGAGAGATCTAAATGGCTCTGATATGATTTTATCTCCTTGTCTTTCCAGGTATTTGGTGATTATTATCACTTCCGGCATCGCACAGTGGTGAAGAGATCACTGTCAGATCACAGGGGGACGCAGGTCCGTCTACTAAGAGATCCCAAGGTAAGATATTTTGTTTGAGGTGCTACGGTCATGTGTGCAGACTAAGGGTGTGAGGTGTGGGCACTTATGCTGTAGCGCTGTTTGATAGGTTTTTGCGATGTCACCAAACAGCTACTGTAGATATGGATGTTGGGGATTGGGCTTTTATTTATTTATTTTTGGCATTTTGGAAGAACTTGGTACTGAATCAGGTATTAGGAGTGTGTTTGACCTTGTAAACTCCCACTATCTGGGCTCATTTTAAAGGTTATAAATCCTACTTTGGATATCGTTTTTAAATATAAATCTCTTAAAATCACTTCCTGTGTGTTGCCATGTAAAATGTCTGTAATGTAATGTAGTATATCGTCTCAGAGGATTTAACAAAGTCCTATTGGTTATGATCATAAAATTGACGAAATGTATTTTCTTTTAAAAGAAAAGGCAAATATGAATATTGCACTATTTTCACCAACTACATTTTTTTGTTAAAACATTTTATGAAATAGTTTCCATATATGATCCTAAATGATAGCGGTGATGCTTTTTGTGCGATTACTGGCATGTGTACACGCACCAGCCACTTTGTTAGGTATACCAGTAATATGGCAGCAACTTGGCATGTAGACATGGTCAAGACGAGCTGCTGAAGTTCAAACTGAACATTGGAATGGGGAAGAAAGGTGATTTTAAGTGTCTTTGAACGTGCCATGGTTGTTGATGCCAGAGAGGCTGGCCCGAGTATTTCAGAAACTGCTGATCTCCTGGGATTTTCCCACACAACCATCTCTAGGGTTTACAGAGAATGCTCGGAAAAAGAGAAAATCACATTCGCTGACGTAAGTCGCGCTTTGTTGTCGTAATAGTCTGTTGTGCACCTCTGAAAGCAAAAGGGGGTCCAACCTAATAACACCAAGGTGCACCAATGAAGTAGCCGGTCAGTGTATATGGTATAGGATAGTGGGGAAAGAATAGTATTTGAAACATATTGAACAATTACATTGATAAAGCCAAAGTGACAAACAGAATAAGTTATTTATTAGTTTTGACGTGTGTCACATCAAAAAGATGTTTGAAAATATCTACAGGAAGTTCCAAGAAGCCAGAGCATCCTACAGTTTAAAATCCACAAAATATTTGATGTAGAGACAAAGAAAAGCACATTTTCACATTTGAGAAGGTAAAATGTCACATTAAAACAACAAAAGAAGTCTTAAAATATTATCAGTGGCACTTTTTTCCAATTCATTTAGAGACCTCTGATTATTCGAGTATAATGGAAAGAATTTAAATATATGACGTGCTTCATCTTCACACACACAGACAAAGCAACAGGTTAGTGTGCGACGTGCTGGCCTGACCATCCGGAGCGGGTTTCAGTGTCTTGCCTGAGGGGTGCATTAAAAGGAGCCAGAACTGAACCATCAACCCTGTAATTAGTGAGCGACCCATTTTAGCTCCTGAGATAATCCTTTGATCCATTAATTAACCAATTATTACAGCTCTCAGCTCAGCGGTTTCCTATAGTAGTTTATGTAATATTTCCCTGTTGTGTAATATCTGAGGGGCTGGAAGTAATCTTCTGTTTTTGTGACAAGAGAATTAAGGTTTTTTTTTTCTTTCTTTTTTCCAGACAGCTGTATCCTCAGTAAAAATGCTGACTGCAGTATTTCAGGGTGTAAATTATAAATTTTGATGAAACAAAGACAAAACAGTCAAATAAAAAAAAAAGAAAAACAGAGCAGTATCTCAACCTCTCCCTGTCACTTGCTGTCTTTGCTTTCTTACAAGACTCTAGAAATGATATACGAATATTTGCATTTAAATTGTGCCCTGTCTTTTCTGCAAACTTCGAAATTTAATGCCCGTTACAGTAATCTCGACAGGTGCATCTGCAGAATCATTATGTGCATCAAAACTACTGCTGCCTTGGAAAAAAGTAGATGTAGTAGTAGAAACATGCCTTGACACATCACCATGTACTGCATCTCTGCAGCACAGGTACATATTGGGAATAGAATAACGTGCTGGATTTGTTTGCGTACATGTTAGAACTGGTCCACCTCCCTCTTTGGGATTTCCTTTAACATTGGTGTTCCATTTCCTGTTTTTGAATTCTTCATTTCCCCATAGCAACTCAGAGAGTGGAGCCTTACAGTTTCAGGTCCTCCAGTCCATGAAGGGTCAGATTAGTTGTCAATAACTGAGCAAGTTTTGTTTTATTTGAGTTATTTCTGAGTTTATTTTTTATCAGTAATGCAAAATTTACATTAACTTCCAAATTTGTTAGCGTCAGTACAGTTCTTAAACTTCTCTGGAATTAATAGTTTGACTAGAGCTTGCAAACCAGCAGCTTTGACTCACATTTGCATGAGCCCCAATTTTTTTTTTCTTAAAATATTGCAGAAATATTTCGAATAAAAGGAATTCTAAATCGTAGCGAGGCCCTCTGCAGCTTTTAAACTGATCGAGATGAGTCCCGAACAAAAGGCTCAGTAAACTCTCTTTGAAGAGTTTCTAATTACTTACAAAAGCACCTGGACTTGTGCCAGATCTCATAGAACGAAGACGGAGCTGAGAGCGCCGTTAATGGGGTCTGTTTAAGATTTAAAGCTTGGGTCTATCTGCTACCTTCGTGACTTCAGCCGTTCTGTTTCATGCTGTTGGTGCTTTTGCTTTTTTTTTTTTTTTTTTGGTTTTGTTGTGGGAAGTTTACTTCATTATTTTGTCGAACAGTTGAGAAGGAATACACAGTCACAGCACCATAATTAACGACTTCAGAAAGGCTGGATTTGCCGATTCTGCTGTAAAAGGTTTGACTGAGGCTTTTATGACGAGAATAGCAGCTCTGTAAATATAAATGACATTGTGGCTGAGCTGTAATATGAATGGCATTATACCGTATTCCTTTATGGTAATGATTCCTTATTTAAGGCTTCGACTTGGTCTCAGAGGGAGGATGCTGTGTTTGTATAATGAAGGACAAAGCAGTGGGTGGGTAAGATGGGAAGGGTGGGGAGTCTATGTGCTGGAGAGATAGGACTCTCCACCTAAACATGAGCCAAAGCATTCTGTTTGGAAACATTTGTTGTGCGTTGGATCGGTCTGGGCATATGAGATAGACACAGTTTTTAATTTTCAAAGCCCGTTTGTAATAAAAATGCCGTTTGTCAACTTCTTAGGTACTTTGTGTTCTGTCACAGACTATTGAAGGTTTTCAAAAGACTCGTCTCGAAAAGTAGAAAGTGGAACTGTTTGTTGTTGCACTCCAGGGAAAAGTAGGACTTTGTTCAAGATTGACTTAAAAGTATATAACTTACACTATTTCTTACTTTTTACTTGAGTAAGGAGATGTTTATTTTATAGAAAGACACGCTATTAAAAGTGATCGGTACATAATGTACGGTGTCACGAGGGGGAGATATTTCTAAAACTCTGCATCCTCATTTTGTGGATAGTTTATGGACACGCCAGGGCCACTAATCTTTGCTGTCATTTCCTTGTGACTAGAACTAAAGCACTCCTCTCTAATACATTAATTAGTGGAAAATTATATCTTTGTTCGGTTTGATGGACATTTCCAAGAACTGTGTGTGACATTAAGATGACTGACTGCACAAATTAGCAGGAAATAACTGTAGTCATTGAGATGCCTGAAGCTGAAAGGAGCAGGAACTGCAGTTAAGCTAATCTGCATGTTTGCTCGAAGTCCAGCGTCTACAGTTGCTTTCACCTTGTAATAAGAGTAATGTATGAAAGATTAACCCGGTGTTTTAACCCTAATGGGTGATGGGATAAGTACTGATTGGCACAGTATAGTGGCTGCTGCAGCTGTTTCTATTGATTGTCATCGCGGTGGCATGCCTTTTGTCTAAGAGTTGCTAAACCAGACTATCTTGTTAAACTTAGGAACACTTCCTGGCAAAGTGTGACTGTGAAACTGTCACATTGTAATGAAAGGCATGCCAAATATTGTGTTCTTGGATAGTTTTCTGTGCGTGTGAATAGTTTCCAAGGGCACTAAAGGCCTAAACATTTTTACAGTATGGCCTGCATTCATTGATTGAGACTAGATCCACTGTAGCGCACAGTCCATATACTACATGTATACAGTAAAAAAATACACCGCCTTGCAGATTTTACACAGAACTTCCTGCCTTGCATCAGATAAATGTTGCGCAAACGTTTTCTTTCTTCCAAGAATCTTGACTTGTTTGAACAGAATCAGTGTGGAAATGTTGCACGTCAACCACCAACCCTGCTTAAGTGTGAAACCAAGGTTTTAGGTGTGATGACAACAGCTGAAGAAACCGAAGAAGGGGAAAGTCACATAAACCACCTGATGACGCAGGAGAAAAATGAGTTTTTTTGGTTTTGGTTTTTTTTTTTTTATATAAATGTGACTGCAAATTACAAATTGGTCATGGCATACAACTCCTTGTAGAAATCTTTATACTCAATACCTCCCGTTTCTTTAAACAGGAAGCCAATATTAAAGCCTGACTGAGAGAAGATGCATGTCATCAGCTGCCTTTGTCCATAAACTCGTTTTCAAAGTGTTTAGGGCGCTATGTGACTCTCCCACTCTTCCTAATGTCAAAAGCCAGTGGCACAGAATGATTCAAAATTGAGAGTTGCAGTTTATTTGCTTCAAGAGATGAACGGCGCCCCAAATGACAGACAAAAGCTTCTAACCAGCCCAACACTTCACTAGCACAAAAAGCACTTCAACTAATTCTCTAACCTAAGCTCCTAAATCAAAAATCAAGACAAAAACAGAAAGCACTTCTCATTCCTGCTAACTTCTACTAAGTCTTCAGTATTTATAGTGTACTTGTTACAGAGGTCTATTCACAAGTATTAGCCAGCAGCTACAAAGGCTGTCAGAATCCATTAATCCTCAGTACCAAACTTCCACAGTTACTCTACTACTACTACTACTCTACAGCACAAATCTCTCAAGGCAAAACACAGAACCAAATGTTTGCTCTTCGTTGTGAGGGAAGAGGTGGTTGTCAGGGGGAGTTTAGAAAGCTGCTGTCATCCAGTGGTCCAATCACAGGATCGGCATCATACCCACTCACACACGACCTGCATGGAGGAGAGATCTGCGACAAATGTTAGCAAATAACACACATAATCTGGGATTATAGCAGTACACATGTTTAGGGTGCACACATTTGCAAAGAGATGGGATTGGGGGGGGGGGGGTGTCCTAAAACTGTGATTGCTTTAATTAATTTATTTTTTTTTCATGCAGATTTGTTAATATACTGAAAAAACAAGTTTTAGCAGCTTATATGGTAAATGGACTGTACTTTATTGCACTTTTCTACTTTTATTGTTTTATTGTATGTCTAAGCACTTTGCATACCATGCTCACACATACAGACTCTGATGGATGCATCGGGGGCAGCTCTGAGTTCAGTATCTTTCCCAAGGATACTTTGACATGCAGACTTTTCTGCTCGGATCGAACCATCGACCTTCCGATTAGTAGACGATCCGCTCTACTTCCTGAGCCACAGCTGCCCTTGACATAACATGCTGTGATTCTCCCAAAATGAATGGCTCCTACGATGCCTTTCATTTTAGATTTGGTCTTATTTGTTTCAGTGCTATGAGAGGCAGTATTTAATATACTTTATTATCTTGTTTCTGTGTAGGACATGATGTTCACTATTAAGAGAGATCAATATCTGTGTTGGAGAGATAATCACAGTAACCTTTTACTGTGAGATGCTACACCACCTTGATCTCACCCTTTAAAAAGAATTTGCCATATTGGAAATGCAAAGGCAGTAAGCACAGGCATTTCTTTTTCTGCATATGATAGATAAGATTATCTTTCTTCCTCTAAAAGTAAAAGTCAGCAAACAGCAGCTCAAAGTAAAGCTTTAATGCTTTTTAAACCTATCCTTTTTGAGTGCATAAACTAATGTATAAATGTTGGTTGGCTGGTTCAAAGTTGTTTAGTTCTTGCAACTTTTTAATAGGAGTCTTTCGGGCACGTTTGTCTCTTTGCAATTTGCTCTTTGACTTAGTGTGTCATGGCCCTTATTTTCAGTTTTGTGTAAACTGTCACAGTGGCACCTCACCAGGCCCATCCCAGATGAGTCCGGTTAAAACATCCCCTCCGTTTAGATTGATTGACCTTGCATGCATACCTGAAGTGAAATATTTCCATTTTGGCTTTCTTTATTTATTTCCTGGGTGTTGAATTGGCATTGTTTCAATGTAGCTTTCGAAGTGACCTTCATTTACTACTTGCCTCTTTTAGTCTTGTGTCTCTAGTGATCTGTGGAGGCGGGGAGAGGGGTGTGCTGTGATTTAGTCGTCCTTCAAATCAGGTGCTCCGTCCTTGCAGCAGGCACTTCTGTCTTCCTTCTCTGGCACTCCCCCCCCCCCCCCAATTCTGCAATTCTGCAGAGAGTGTAAAAAGGCGGGCTTATATTCACTATATTCTGCTTCTGTCAAAATTTCCTGATAGAGCTCCCACATTTTGAAATCCCCGTGCAGACTTGGTTACTGTTCTGCTTGGCATGTGCTCAAAATCTGCCTCTATTTGCTTATGGGTACACCCTAAACATGTATGCAAACTAACAATATACAAAGTGAAACAGAAATTTTAATTGGTCCTGGGCTGCTCTGGAACTCATTTGTGAGTCTCATTTGTGGAGTCCACAGTTCCCCTGTGCCTCTAATCTCACTATTTCTGCTGTTATCCTGCTGAGGACTGGGATCTCTATTAATTCATGTGATATGCTGACACTTGTGGCCAGTGCGTTATTTCTTGTACAATTTTTTTTACTTTTTTTTTTCTTGTGTGTAGCTAGTTTTTTTTTTTTTAAAATATATAAATCTTTGAGCTTCACCTAACCTTTTGTTTGTATTGTTAAACACCTTATGTGTTTGTCCTTTCTTCGTGTAGGTGACCTGGGCAGAGCAACAGGTGGCAAAACGGAGGAAAAAGAGGGATGTAGAATTTGTAGAACCTTTAGATCCCAAGTTCAGAGACCAGTGGTACCTGGTAAGTATAAACAAGTGTGTGTGTGTGTGTGTGTGTGTGTTTTTAATAAAATGTCTTTGTGAGACAATAATTCTGTGCTGCAGCCAGGTAAAGCTTTTTATCTATCTAAAGTCAATACAGGTAATTACATTTAGTGTTGTGATATTTCCTCAGAGTCTGAAAACAAACTTGTATGAGTCAGTATACCTTTTTTTTTTTGGTGTTTGCGTGTTTGTGTGGGATGCTGTTTGTCTGTCTTGTTTGTAGAACACGGTGCTATAGTCTGACTTTAGCTAAAGGATTCTGCTTTAACAATAGCATACCAGCATGCGCAGAGCTCCTTTCAGCTCTGAATGGCATGCTTCTTGAAATTGATGGTTTACTTTAGACTATAAACAGCAACAAAAAGCAAAAACCGAGTGAGAGAGGGGGTGATTCATCTCGAAGTGCGCTTGTTTTCAGTCGATTGATTTTTACATTCGACTTGAAGAATGCCACTGATACACTGGCCTGTTAAAAGCAGCATTAACAACTCTGGAGATTTTGTGTTCAGCCTCACTCTTCCTTCAATTACTGTGAGCTTGCTCCAGGCAGAAGATTATTCATGCTGATGTAAAACACACTTGTTTCACCACTTGTTCAAAACGTCTTTGCTTTAACGCACTCTGTTCCCCACTATGCCGGAGCAGTTAGTGGCACCTTGATGAGCAAATGTTCCAAGTGTGCTACACTTAGTTGAACTGATAGGTAAACCTGCCTGCGATATGTGTAGATGCTTTATGTGAAGGTTGGGGGAGCGCTTTTAGTATTTACATGTTATTTATTTATTTTTTTTAGGGCTGCAACTAATAAGTCTTATCATTCTTAATGTCCAGCTAATCCTCTGGAGAGCACAGCAGAGGATTATACCTCTGTCTGTTTCAGACTTGCAGAAATGAAATAAATAACTAGTTGTCATTATATTAAAAAAAAATGCATTGGGGGGTTTGAATAATATTCGTGATATTCAATTGTGAAAGATGTGGCAGAGGTTATGAGGTTGTTGTAATGTGCAGCTCTTCTCTAAATGCACCAAGTCTAAGCCTCATTAAAACTGAACCAAGCTGACCGCAGGAGGGTGTGGATGGGTCTGTAGGCAGGCTGTCCTTGATGGACAGATGCTGATGGTCAGCATCTGCTGTTACAATGAATATTTAATATCTCATATTTATCAGGAACGAAGAGTCTAATTAGACTAATCCTTGTGCAACTGATAAATACACTCAGCTGTACATATGCTCAAAATATGAATGTGCCAGAGGAAATGCTAAAGCGAAGGGGGAAGGGAAAGATTTGATGTGCAATATTCAAAGTGAAACCTTGTACATGCCTCTCAGATTTATTATTCAGTGAGTGTGTCAGCCACAAAAGACCTTTTCAGTCTGAATCAGGATTGCAGATCATAGGTTTTACATTTAATTGATTTTGCTCGTGATGGTTTAAAAGTGTCAACAAAGTTGAGGAACAGAAATAATCCTGTCTGGTGAACTGCGCTCACAAGGGCTTAAAATTTAAGAAGAAAATACAGTAAACGGCGCATCAGACACATTATATTTTAATGATCCACTTTGAAGAAGGAAAAAGCGCTTTGAACTGTTGGAAAGAAAGACATGGCTTTTGACCAAAGGTCAAGCTGAATGTCAAAAGCCCATCAAAAGGCATACAGAATGATCACTGCTATTTTCCACTTCACCATTGCTCTGCTTTGCCCGGTATTAATAATAAATGTTTAAAAAAAAAAAAGAAAAAGCAAGTGAGGTTTTCTTAGCGTGGGGATGCTGGAGATGGTGTTTTCGCTCCATTGGGATTTTTTTTCTTTCTATACAAGAATGAGTAAAATTCAGTAAGCGGCACCTTTTTTATTGGATGCCTTCGAAAAAGCTCAGCCTTCATCTAAATGTGTTGAATTGCTTTTTAAAAATTTATTAGTCATCCTTCCAATCAAATCCAATCCTTTTCACATTCAGTTAAAAGCACACTGTCAATACACAGATATTTCTCAGATAATTAAATTCTTTGTCGTTTATTTGCCCTCTCTGCCCCGCAGTACAACAGTAACCACCGCGACTTGAATGCCAAAGCTGCGTGGGAGTTGGGCTACACAGGTAAAGGTGTGGTGGTGTCCATCTTGGATGATGGAATAGAGAAGAACCATCCTGACCTGATGCAGAACTATGTGAGTGGTACTTCTAAATGGTCTTTTTAAAATGATGGTTTTCATGTCATTTTCAGCAGATTTGGACCTATAGACGGGGCTTTTGTCCTGCTAAGGATTGTAGAATTATTTCTGCTTATATTTTTCTATAGTAAGATTTATAACAATAATATGCATAGTAATTTCACAACAATGGCAGTAAACCAGACCGATTTCGATTTCCAAATCCATTAAAATGGTTTATGCGGCTGACTCTAACAGCTTATCCGTCCCTTTTAAGGACCCAGATGCCAGCTATGATGTGAATGATGGTGACCCAGATCCTCAGCCTCGATACACGCAGCTTAATGACAACAGGTACAACTCTACTCAGATAAGAACTTCATTTACTCCTGGCCTTTCCTGAAACCATCCTCTTCTTTTTCTGTGTCAGGATACACTTGCACTTGTTTATTAATTTGTCCCCCTCACTGTCTAATAGCTCATAACTAAATCGGTCTGTGGCTGTTTCCCATCCATTGTTAACTCTAGGGCTATAAATTCTGAGAGCAGATACAATTAAATGCAAAGTCTAAATTTGCATTTTTTTTTTTTTTTTATATTTATGCTTTTCAAAAATATGCCACTGCCTCCTAATAAGAATCTTACTCGTATCATATCCACACAACACAAGTCTGTGATTTAATTTGTCCTTTAAAAGTCGGGCGTTTCTTCAGCCCGGATAAATCTACAGAAGGATTAAGGTAGTGTGCGAAGAAAACTACTTTATTGCAGTGGCATCTGCAGATGGCATTAGGAGTTGTTTACCACAACAGTGATGTCTAGCATAGAATTGATTGAATTAAGTTCATCAGTGTTAATGAAACAGCGAAGCTCTTGGCTCTGGAGGACCTCTGCTCGTCTCCCTTCATTCTCATTGCCTGCCTTCTTTCTGAGTTTAATTTCTGATTTGCTGTAATCTGCTTGTGGGCCACTGACCTGAGAGGCTTTTTTAAACTTGAGGCTTACCATGATTACTGGCGATAGTCAGAGAAGATTATACTTGGGCATGGATAAAAATGCAACAGGGCCCTGGAGCAGGCACTATCAATATGGAGGCCAGAGGGATACAATCAGAGTGGCAAAGTGGCCCAAACATATTGAAACTATGCTAATGCTGCATCAGCTCCTTGAAGGCTTTGCCGAACATACAGGGGTTTGGGGCTGATTGTAGTAGGTTAATTGCTTTCAGATTAGACACAATTGACATTAATTTAAAGCAGAAACGACAACAGTTATCAGCAAAAGCGTGAAATGGTGAAACAATGCGAACAATATGCCACGCTTTCTAATTTAGCCCAGTTAAGTGTTTTTAACAGCACCAGTGCCACAAAATATTTTCACCACGGTCGACACAAACCTTTAAATAGAGGAATTTCTTGTGGAAGAATGTGGAAAAACATCCCTCTGGTGCAGCTCCATATATCCAAAATCTATGCCAAGGCATGCTTAAGCTCTTCTAGCTGCTCACAGTGGCCCAGAGCCCAGCTAAGACACTTACTATTGATGTTTCCTTCATTTTTGGCTGCACCTCTTTCCAACCCTCACTCACCTCGGCCCTTATCTCCTGCCACCCAGTTCCCTGTGTCTTTCTTATTGCTGGAACAATTGACAGTGGGAGTGTGTGTGTGAGAGAGAGAGACACATCGAGGGAGTGTGTGTATGTGTGTTTGTCTGTTACCCTTGCTTTACTGTGGGGCTGGTGCAGATGCATGTGTAAACAGCCTGTGGCAGGCATGAAACTGCGTAAGGTTATGTCGAACTGTAAGTGTCTGTTCCCAGCAGAAAGCCCAACTCTGTTCACCTACATAAAGCCGTCTTTCTCTCCCAGCATACAGACAGCAATAAGGCCCATTCACCGTCATGTTTATCTAAAACAGCATGTGATCTAGATGTTTCTTTTTCCAAGGTTTCTCTGACTCCTATCAGGATGGTTTCCAAATCTGCATTTCTGGATTAATGTTGCTAAACTGACAGTCTTTTACAGAAATACTTTTTTTTTTCTGTGGACTTTTAGGGCTGCTGGATTACAGCAGAAAAACCATAATCATGATTATTTTGGTCAATAGTTATCTTAGTTATTTAACAGAAATATTAATTAACTTAACATGCAGCAGGGAGTTTCCTTGAACTTTATGTATATTAAAAAAAAAAAAAAAAAAGTCACTGGGGGGACCAGTTGGGACTTGAGCCCAGACTGGTGTCTTTTTTTTAAAATTTAAAATGCTGCAACAACACAGTGTTGCCCAAGGTTGTAGCTACAAACTGGGGCAGACTTGCATAGCAGCCACGGGTGACCGGGAGCAGAAGCCAATAACTAACTGACACACTGGTCGTGCACTACCGAAAACAGACCCGGTGAGAGACCCTTATACCCTTTGCAGCTACAAGCCTCAGTGATACTTTCACAGGAACTCCAGCAGAAGTCTTGCTGCACATTCCTTACTTCACTTTGCTCGGTAAACCTCATCAAACGCTTAGACCTGTGGGGAAGCTTATTAGTTAACTAGTAAATCACTAATAGAGTTAAGAATGAGCAGAGAAGGTGGTTGTTCAGAAACTAATGAACAGCAAATGCTATTAAGCCAATGAAAGATTTAAAAAAGACCAAAAAATGTTGTGGAGAATGTCTGTCTGTGCAGCATCAGTGCAGATCTTTCTAAAATAAGCCCAAACTGCTTTTGTTTCCTTTATTTTTCTTCTTCCACAGGCACAGCTTGGACATCTGTATGACAATATCATGTCTCAGAGTGAAGCAGTTTAAGTTTTACAAAACGCTGATGGTTCTGCCAGCTGTGGGTCTGAATACTGATCATGTTGTTGGCCTTGGGCCTGCAGCCAGCTGTAGTTGCTGTAACCCAAGTTAGTCCTTGTGCCTCAAGTCTGCCATAGGGCCTGTTCTGCTATAATCAGAACAAGACTTTGCTGAAACTGCTCTTTGTTCACCGTAATTTCCTATTGTCCATTTTTGAGGCCTGAATCCTGCGTTATTGAGCAGTATATCACATACAAAAGGTGTTTCAGCATTTCTATGAAGAAGATATTTCTTCTTCCAAGAAAAAAAAAAAGAGTTTTTAATAGCAGCTCTGCAGAGAATGATAATTGAAGGTCTTGAAATGTTTCGCGTAAATTTTCATGCTGTAACTGCTGTGTTAAACATGTTAAGATGAAAATTGTTACTTTAAGCCGTGCAGGTATGTACCCGTCAGTCAAAGTAACGTTAGTAAGGTGTGAGGCGTGTAAATTTGCCATCGGGCTGAGTGAGGTTTTGCATGTCTAGACGCTAACGTATACAGAAAACGAATTTAATTACGGACGTGA
Organism: Cichlasoma orientale; assembly: GCA_034780415.1. Taxonomy (NCBI): domain Eukaryota; kingdom Metazoa; phylum Chordata; class Actinopteri; order Cichliformes; family Cichlidae; genus Cichlasoma; species Cichlasoma orientale. The sequence goes on along the minus strand of JAVDPK010000855.1, from coordinate 278,377 downwards.
TGATGCATAACGGCGCTTTTATTTCTATGTGTACGTGTGTGTGTGTGTGTGTGCGTGTGTGTGTGTGTGTGTATCTGTGCAAGTCTCTAGAATAAGGGCTTTCTGACAAGCTTGCCAGGCTACATCTAACAATTTATTGCGCAAGAAGGAAATGAAAACGAGGCAAACGAGTGTCGTCCTGCAAATTTGAGCTTGCTTAAATAGTTGTGGAGCAGTTGGTGAATACTCAGGATTTATGGCATTAAAATGTAGTATAATGAGTTTTGTTTTAAGCAGTGAGTGCAGCTGAGAGTTAAGAAGGTTCTGTTATATAGTAACTCAGTCTTTCGGTGTCAGGGACTTATCAGGCTGATATTACAGCAGTGATAATTAATCTGAGAGACTTGTTAACAACTGATTGGACGCTTCTGCCCTTGTCTTGTCAGGCAGCGGGTTGGTCCTGCAGACAATGTCTCGGAGTGATTTTCACTGCAGCACTTCATGTGATGATCTCCAGCACTGTGCTGTCAGCTCTTTAGCCGAGTGTCTGAACCCTGAGCATGAGGTTCAGCCCAGATTTGCTTTCAGATGATGTCTTCTCAGGACCTCAAAACAGTAGAAATGAGGACAGTCAGTGAGCCAGCATTCATTCCTTCAATCACGTCTTGCTCTCATTATCAGGACTGGAAGCTCCCTGAGGCTAATCTTTGTGACTGATTATCCTGTTGACAGATGAACTCAAAGTCATAGTTTCTAATTAGATATGGAATCAATCTGCATTTGGGGACTTTGGGCACTAAAGTATTAAAATCTTTCAAAGAGGTTCCATTTGTTATATTCTAAAATCTTCCCCTCTGTTCTCTTTACCACACAACCATTCCTCTGATCTGCTTCACAACCGAGGAAGTGAAGCGCTATTTTGGCTAAAAGTTATTTTTTGTTATGTTTTCACAACAAAAAAACGTTCAATCATGACGTCCTCAGCAGGCCGTTGTCATCGGGGGGGGGGGGGGGGGGGTGTT
>JAVDPK010000855.1:236825-267206 GCA_034780415.1 Cichlasoma orientale | reverse complement strand
CCCCGGTCACAAGGTTGTCTTTAAAAATTCCAATTAAACAGTTAGTGGAGCTTTAAATTTCTTAATGACGAGCAGTTATAATCAAAAGCTTCCAAACACATGCTTATCTATATGCATATACACGTAGAGGGATTTTAGAAGAGCAATTTCAGAAACTTTTCTGCCAACATCTAACAACGTGATCTGAATATTAACTACAAAGGCAGCGCGCTGTCATGTCGTCGGTCCTGTTGTTGATAGCAGGACTTGTTTTAATGCATGTGACACGCTGGGTCTGTGTCAGATAATGTAAAATGAACAAGTTAGCAGATTAGTAAGTATACATACCACACCCCAACCTCTCACATCTGCTCTCCGTGAATAAACACATCCATTCTGCTAACACCGACTCTCGTTATGGAGCAGTAGGATTCAAGGCATGTGCCATAAAGCTTGATTGGAACCGCTGACACTGACTACTAAGATAATTGCCACAGTGACAGCACTGTCAGATGGTGGTGTGGGTGGTGCATAGCTGGAATTGATCAATGCAGAGAGAGAGATGGTGCCACTCAATACAATAAAGCTGCTCTTAAATGAAAATTATTGCACTTCAAAGGCTGAGAGGTTGGATGATTTATTACAATGAGCTGTTGTCATATACTGCCTTTCTGTATTGAATTGCTGTCATGCGATATTTGGGGCTTTGTAATTTAGTGAGTGACCACCCAGGCCTGTACATTGGGTTTTAATGGGGCTCTTTTTGAAGTGAGCTCTGAAGTGACCCCCCCCCTCCCCCCCTTTAATTCCTATTAAAGATTGAATGAGATTTTGCTCTTCATAGATACTGTTGCTCTGTGGCACAAATGGATGAAAGGAAATGTGGTTGCCTTTTATTTTCTTGTGTTTGTCTAAATGCGTGTTGCGTTCTCCAGGGTCGTGGTGGTTTGGGCTCCATCTTCGTGTGGGCTTCTGGTAATGGAGGGAGGGAGAAGGACAGCTGCAACTGCGACGGCTACACCAACAGCATCTACACCCTGTCCATCAGCAGCTCCACACAGACCGGCAACGTCCCCTGGTACAGCGAGGCTTGCTCCTCCACCCTTGCGACCACCTACAGCTCGGGAAATCTCAACGAGAAACAGATAGTGAGTTGACTATTTCCGAATTTTGTCGCCTGCTGAAAGGGTTGCATGAGAAGTACTAAGCCGGTCCGCAAAAATACACCTCACTACCACCTGAGACTCAAACAACTGGAACATTTTAACATGTGAGAAGCAGGAAACCCGAAAGAGCTAAATAAACTGATGATTTTAATAGCTGGAAATGAATTTTAATCTCATTGTGATTAATTGTTTCAGTTCTATACGTAGTACATTAAGCACTTTCAGCGCTTTCATCAGCATTTTTGTTTTATGTCCTCCATGTGTGAATCACAGCCAGCTTCTTCGTTCTTTGCTGCTCTTCTTTCCACTTCTAAACCATTCATTCAGTTTTGGGTCATTAAAATGACTGAATTGTGAACGGCTGAAACTCCATCTGGTAATCTGTTGTTGCTTAACACTCTAGTCACAAGTGCTGTTTCCCTCTTTGTCTCTCACACACGTGCACGCACACAATTTCTTTCTCTAGCATGCACTTTATCTGCCACACCAACTGGACGGCAGCTTATGACATCTCCGTGACACGTGGCTGGTTCCTTAATGCTTCAGTGATGTATTCATTTAATTGTGCTGTCATTCATGAACCCAGGAATAAAGAGCTGGAGGAGGGGAAAGAGAGGGGGGGGGGGGGGCGCCTCTGGGGTTATACAGGAACACCTTGATGTCTGTTTTTTTTTTGTTTTTTGTTTATTTTTTTTAATTACATGTATAATATCCTTCTCTTTCAAATTAAAGTGAGTTAGATGCACTCCTAAAGCTCCTGAATGCATAATGGCCATTAAAGTCATTGTACCAGTGCATTTATTATTCCTCCAGTCTGTTAAAAGATCTGTTTCTCTATGCTCTGCACTGGTCAGCAGATTTGTGATCTAAGGTTCCAGCTTCATTCAGTAGCATTGATTGACTTCACCTCCAGAATTATACAGTGGGTGACTTGGGGGGGCTTATCACCAGGCAGTGTTTTGTAACCTTTATCTTCCAACAGATGGGTTTTTCCTGGGGACAAATACACCACATTGCTCTGTATTCATACAGCTGCAGAAAAATCTCAGTACAACCATAGCTGCTGGGTGGTGGTGGGGGGTTCATTGACAAGATCTCTGCTGGAGCAGTTCAGGGAAAAAGAGTCTTGTTCAAAAGAGAGAGCATAAGCTATATGAGTTCTCCGGTTTTATTTTTCTGCTTTTTTACCCATTAGATGATTTCTCTCCCCAGCATATGGGATAATAAGTGAAGAAGTGATGGAGGATAAAGGTTTTTGCTCACTCAAGGGAGGCAAATTCCAATTTATCAGGTTACAAGAGGGTGAAATATCTTGTGAATTAAAAAAAAAATACAGTTCTGACAAAAAGCTGATATTTGAAATGAGAATACCTTCATTTTCAAGTAGAGTAAGATTAATGTACTGCGCTGGGCTACATACAATTGCATAAAGAAAATAGTAAGGTACTATGTGAGGGTAGAGCAAAGTTAGAAAACTGCATTATTAGAGGACTAGCTCTGTTTACTTTCTAGCAGCAGCAAGTGAATTATGAGCTTATGAGAGTCTATTTTTTTTTTTGCCTTTATAATAATGGAAGCGTAAATGAGGAGGAATGTTGTGAGGCTTAAGTCTACTATGTTCATCTTCCTTAGGTGACTACAGATCTCAAATCAAAGTGCACAGACTCCCACACAGGCACCTCCGCCTCTGCCCCGCTGGCTGCTGGGATCATCGCTCTCGCCCTTGAGGCCAAGTAAGTGCTTATCACCATCATTTTTCTGAGCCCGACTAGGCTTCGATGTTCTCTTCAGCTGTATAGCCTCATTGTAACTTATACTATTTGCTTAATCCCCTTACTTTTGTTTGTTTGTTTGTTTGGGGGTTTTTTTTGGGGGGGGGGGCATTGTTAGAGAGTGCAACAGCTATTCTAGAGATCATTTTTCCAAAATTGCATGTGCACTGAAGTATTGAGAATACTAAAGTAATTTGTAGTAATGCTCCACTGCTCTTTCTAGCATGTAGTTAGAAGTTTCCTAACAGCAAACTCATGTAAAAAAAACAAAGTTAAAATATTTGTCATTTTTGTTGCACAAACTTTTCCAAGCCCAATTTAAAATATTTAAAATTCTTCTATTAAATTAAGCTTTTACTGCTGGTGCTGCATGTTTCTGCATTAGTTCTGCATGATTATCCCATTTTATGAATTACTTTTTAACCCCTCTGCCGCAGATTTCAACTGTGCACGTACAGACAACACCATTTGGATGTGAGCGCTAATCATTCTTATCTAGTCACGCAGCACTAATGGAGAGACAAACACGAACGTCAGAACAGCCCTGAAAACAAGTAATTAGTCTTGTGGCAAAACAGAGTGAGGTGATGGAAAAAGATTGCAATTAGGAATGAATTTGATGACAAAGTGATTCAGCAAAGTTATTATCTAAAAAGCCTCATTTTCTCTACATCCGCAATAAGAATAAAAAGGCTGTGTGCATTTAATCACAACAGAGGGGCCAGTTGTGACTTTATGTAAGCCCTTTTTTGTGTTTAGTAAATACCTGCGTGGGGAATAAAGATGCTTTGAAAAAATGTCTCGCAAAGGGAAAGCAGATTTGATTTAGATGTGCTGCTAAATCGCCTGAATGTATGCAGAAATTGACTTGAAATACATAAAATCTTAAGTCAACATGTAGGCTGAGAAAGAATGTGGCTGGTACTTTGCTGTAGTCTCTATTTAATCAGCTGTCCACCTGCAGGTGAAGGATATAGGACGAAGTGTCAGAGGCAACTCTTTGATCTGTTTCTGTGACTCAACTTAAATTTTAAGGCTTACCATGTGTGTCCCCCTTTGTATTGGTCTGTCTCTTTCCTTATGTTGCCGTGTGTGTGTGCGTGTGTGTGTGTGTGCTTGCATGTACACGTGTTCCAGTAAAAACCTGACGTGGAGGGACATGCAACATCTGGTTGTACGAACTTCTCACCCTGCCCACCTGCTCACCAATGACTGGAGAACCAATGGAGTTGGTCGCAAAGGTACAGCAGCTCCTTTCAAGTTTTCATCAGCCCTCTGCAGTTTGCAGATGCCTTTGAGGCTCATTATTGCAGTCCAGACTTAACTGGACAGAGAGGTTGAAATGCACACAGCTGGGAGAGTCGGGCTGTAGGGTAACATTGACTCTTTTCTCTTACTTTTTACAGTTAGCCATTCGTATGGATATGGTCTACTTGATGCCGGTGCAATTGTATCACTGGCAAAAACGTGGGCTAATGTCGGACCACAGCGAAAATGTGTGATCACCATGGTCAGTGAGCCAAGGTTAGTACCCCGGAGGTGCAGTCATATAGTATCTCAACACCCTGATCACAAGTGTCTGTTAAGGTGACCCAGAGAGGGGCAGCGCACTGCAACTGACACAAAAATACATGTAAATAAACAAAACGCAAGCAAATTATAGACATGTCCGCATTTAAAAACACGTTTGCTGCAGATTCTTACAAATACAACTCAATAGAATTTACTGCTAATGCAGCACAAGCAGCCTGTCTGGGTTTGCTTAGATTTTAATAATTTTGCTGAGTTTCAGTCACAAAACAATGAAAAACAGCAGTGTGTCCCAGCTGGGTTCACTGTTATGTGTCTCCTGGAAACATTAGCGTTGTAGTCTGGCATACTTATAGCACGTTCTTGAATTTGCTCCTGTTGTGTGTTCAGCTCATTTGTTTTTGGGTGTCTTTTCTTAATATGCTTTTTGTTTATTTGCGTGTTTTTCATGAGATTCACTGTGTTGGGCTCTTGTGGCCTCTGCAGTTTACGCATATTACAGCTGTCACTTTTCTAAAAAAAACAAAAACAAGGTATTTGTTTGAGGTACTTTGAATAAAACCCACATAGCCTAATTATTAAACTAAGTCATACGTTTCTCTGGAGGAAATTATTTTATTGGATTAGAGCAAATGGATGTTCCAGTATTTTTGAAGTTTGACCCATATTATGGACCAAAAACAAAAACGGAGCCCCAGTTTAAAAATACTAATTATTTGTAATTAGCTTTTGTAATTGCATAGTTATCTTAAGAGATAAAATATGAAGAATGAATTAAGTAAATGGTAAACAAAGAAAAAGAGGGGTAGAGAAATGATAACAGCACTTAATACTATATTAAAAGAACAGTTTGACTTTAAGCAGTAGTCAAATACTACAAGATAAGTCTACATGTTTCAGAAATAAGTTAAGAGTAAACAAAAAGCGAAATCAACATTAGGGAGAAGCTCGTCTGTGTCTGAGCTGTCACATTGTGGCACAGCGAGACATTGTGTCCTCATCTTCATCTTGGCTCTGGGCGCCTATTGAAATGCCTGTCATTTTGTTTGCACTTAAAAGAGAAATAATAGTTTGTCAATTCATGTGTACCTCTCACTGTTAAGACTATACATTTCTTCCAAGCAGTTTTATTCTTCCTTTTCCTGATGTCTCAGTCTAAATCCACTCAGATATTTCCTCTTCATTATGCGCTGCCTGTCACTTCCCTTGCCGGCTTTGAGGTTCCTCTCTTTTACTGCAGCTATGAGATGCTCAGAGCAGATGGTTTGAGCGTCTGGGAACAGCAGTCAAGGCAGGTTATTCAATTTACATTTTAGGTGTTTAGCTGACGTATTTATCAAGACTGTCTTGTAATAAGTGAGCAAGCAGGGTCTCACTGTTAGTTACTTCCACTCCTTACCTCTGACAGAGTCATGACCATGAGCCCACATTACGCTCATTTACAGGCTCATAATTTTATTTTGTGTTCTCTTAGAATGCATTTACATGCCTTTAGATTCAATGACACATCAGTTTTCTGACACTGAGTATGTTATAGCAGAAGCTCTATTTTAGCTTCTGTTGAAGGCCTCAATCCCAGAATGCCTATATTGCTCTGATTGGTCAGCTGTCCAAACAAATGGGCCTCATTGGTTACATACGTTAAAGAACAGTTGTGGATAAACAAAATGCCATACTGAAGCGGCTGCCAGTTCTTTTTCTTTTTGAAGGGATGGCACACGAGCACCCTGCTACATGGTGTCGGAGATTCCTGAAGAAAAGCCAGCCAGTGGTTCAGGAGCACTGTTCTCTCATCTGGGTGGGCTGTGTAACTATGCCGACCTTTTACACGCACAAAAAGCTGGAACACACTTGAAAGGAAGCAATTTTATAAAAGATGATTTTACGATTATATTAAGTCCCAACAATACTGTGCAATTATTATATTTAAAGACCAATATTACCAAGTGCTTGAAGTACAAAGTGAATTATTAGAACCATAATTACAATAACGTTAGGCAATTTACTCATGTAGCAGTGAGATGATTTGAATTAGGTTTTGAATGGCATGACGGACAGAAAAGCTCCTGTATGCCTAACGGAATAAGGCAGGCTTTGTTACAAATGCATGTCAATGTACTGTACGAACAATGAATGTGATCAGTGTGTGTGCCCATTTCCTCCTCAGAAAGTTGATGCATATTACTACCAGGTCTGCAAAATGTTTTGCAGATAAAAACTGGAGCACGGCATCAGTTGAAAGCTGTCGTGCAGATTTTAAAAAGTGATTTATGATTTTAGAAACATCATTTTTGTTTCTCTGTGGCACTGCCAAATGCTTCGAGTTTGGCTGACTTCCATGTTTTGTTTGTTTGTTAAAAATCTTTATGCACGCTGAATTGAAACGAACACATCTATGTGACCGGTTGATTTTTGGGCCCCCTCTTCAAATCTTCCCTCCTAATTCTGTATCGGCCGTAATATTGGACATTATATTGGCGTTACATATTTAAAAAGTCACCGAAATTATAAACAAAATGCGGTTGTTTAAAGGAGTGGTTTGAGACAAGGGGTCAAATTTGGAATTACATGCAATATGTTTGTGGTTTACTGTAATAAATCAGGAAAATCACAAATGTGTTGCTGTCTACATACACAGAAATTCATATTAACTACTTTCATTCGGAGTCCAGCCAGAAGCTCATAGCATTAGAAATTTAGAAATTTCTCCACAAACAGTGACACAGTTGCTGCAGGATGGTGATTTAACTGCAAAATGACACAGAAGCTCAGCAACCTTGCTTTTTATATAGCAATATAACCAGAATACAACCAGCTGGAAACCAGATCAGACGAGTCCCCTATTGCAAAGAGATGTGCCGCAGGCGAGTTGTGTTTGTGTTTGTTGGCACAGACTGGCCCATATTGATTGCAACATGCAATCCATCTGCATTTTATAAATTAGATGGAAGTTATTTGCAGACCTTCACCAAACTGTCTGAGAGTGATTGCAGTCAGTTCAAGTTGGAGCCCGATTGTGTGCAGAAATGTTGCCTCCCACCAGGCAACCTGTGCAATCGCCTTGCAATTTAAAGTGGTTGCAAAGCCAGTTGGTTTCTGCAACTGCTTGCAGATACCAGTGGATGTAGAATTTAATGTGTGCAACCACAGATGCTTTTTTTTTTTTTTCCCCTTCCCCCTCCCATATATATAAAACAACCTGAAAAAATATATTCAGGGATTTATGTATTGACAAATTGGAATCTGGCAACACACTAGGTCAAACAGATCTGTATTTATGCTTAATGCCTGATCAAAAAGCAAAGGAAGAGTAAGGTGTATCTTCTCGTTTACTTGTTGATCTTTCACACAGACTAAATGGCAGATTGGCGGTTATGTTTACAGCTTATGTTTTTTCCTTTGTTTTTGTCTCTATGATTTGTAAAAACAGATTACAGATGTTTGCAGCACTGCTACAAATTTAGATGCTTCCAGACCTTAAATAACATACGCCTGTGCTGCTGTGGTCAACTGGCAATGATAAATCAACCTCAACAGCTCTCTGTATAAATTTCCATTTTTCTCACATTTTCTGTCTCCACCTAGAGAAACCATGAAATACATTTTGCAAGCATGCTTAAATGCTGCTTGGCTGTCAATTTGCATTATAATATTATCACGGGCAGTCACTATATGACTCATTGGCATCTGAATAGTGTAGTAAATTAACCTCTTGCATGACTTTTCCCATGAGAAGCTGTTTCAAAGGTCAAAGGTGCTTACTGTATGCAGCCTTTTCAGTGCATCCTGGAAAAATGTGAATCAGTCTGAACCTGATGGGACTCTGTCTCGAAGCAACCTGGGAGTTTAATGATCATCTTGTCTATAATTTGGGCACATCTGTGTCACTAAAACCATGCACCTTCCTCCTCCTTGGAATTATTGTGGATGCGTATAATCTCCTAAGCGGATTTGTGGGAGGAAAAAAAAAAGAGGTGCGTGTTTACTTCCACAGAGGACAGAGGTGCTACAGGTTGAGACACTAATCCTGTTCAAGGCTACAAACCATTCACCCTTCGCTTGCTGTCAGTGTCCGTGCCCTTTGCCATAAAATGTCATACTCTCAGTAATAAGCCACTAATAATTCCACCGTCGCACAACCTTCAAGAAATGTCCATCTGCTGACTCAATGTGTCGACTTTATTTTCCGTGTTTTAACAGGAACATTGGCAGCCATTTATATATTAACAAGAGTGTGGACGCCTGCATCGGGACAGACAGTCATGTGACCTCATTAGAGCACGTCCAGGCCCAGCTCACCCTGTCGTACAACCGGAGGGGAAACCTGGCAATCCACCTCATTAGTCCTGCTGGCACACGCTCCACACTGCTCCACCCCAGGTAAAAAAAAATTAAATAAAAATAAATGCACCGCTACACAAACACGGAGATCTACAGTGCAAGCTGGTAAACACAAACTATATTACACTCCCGCTTGTTGTTTTCCTTCAGGCCTCATGACTACTCATCAGAGGGTTTTAATGACTGGGCTTTCATGACCACCCACTCTTGGGATGAGGACCCTACTGGGGTGTGGACGCTTGAGATTGAGAATGTGGCTGGTGCCAGTGACTATGGTAAAGCAGCGTTTTTTGTTTTTTTTTAATTACATAAAGAAAATATGCACCAATTACCCACATCATTACAACCACCTGCTGAATAATGGCTCCCCTTGTCCCATCAAAATGCTCTGACTCATCCGGGCATGAACATCTCTGAGCTTCCTTTTGTGTCTGGCATTGGAATGATTGTTGGTTGTGGTTTGGTCCCTTCATGAACTGGGCTTTTTCCCTCCAGATTCTGCAGTTCCTTGATTAAAATGGAGGTCTGAGGTGTTTGGAAGCCTTTGGCATTTTCTAAGCTGTTCCTGGGCATTTTTTGATATGGGGGGGGGGGGGGCATTTTATTGATAGGGCACATTTTTCCCCCGGGGGTGTTGGGGATAGTGCTCTAATGGGTAGGTTAAATTGGTATGCAGCAATCATACCAAGGGTAGGTGATATGTGCCAATGTAAGATCCACATGAGTACCAGAAACCAAATTTTCCCAGCAGAACATTTATATTAGATAATTGCTTCTCCTGGATTTAATGTTGTGGCTGATCAGTGTATGGAATAATTGGTTGCTTTCAGGCTTTATTTTATTCAGTATCAATTTATCTTCCCCGTTTATCTCATTCATTTCTGCAAAATGCTGATCAAAAGTCCTCAGAGTCGACGTGAATGTTTTCAACAGTCTTAAACTCAAAGACAAGAGCTGAAGAAAATGAAGAGAGAGAAGCATAGCTTACAAATGATCCCCCCCCCCCCAACTAGCTCATCAAGATGACCCTAAATGACCTTACTTGAATGTTATTTAATGCAACCTTTTAATCTGTTGGGTCTGCAGTTCAGCTCAAGGGTTGAAGGGTCAGTGCCAGGAGATTAGAGATCAAGTGGCTTTGCTCTCCAAAGTGTCGCTACTCTTTTTATAGTAGTTGACTGTATGGCTCTGCAGCCTTCCATTTTCTTATTGCAGGAAGCATGATAAATAGTAGACTAAATACTTCAGTGTTTATGGCTGGCCATGGATCATCACACAGCCATCTAGACAACCACAACTGTCCACCCACAACTCCATATTCAGCCAAAATATCTCAGAAAAAAACCTCTAGATTAAAGTCTCACACCTCCCTCCTCGGTAAGAAGTCATTTACTAGAGTGGAACCTCTCACGAGGCCCCACACTTGAACGATTTTTGAGAGATGTGCTCTTTACAACTTGTTAGGCACAGAGTGAAATCATGCTGTCTTTAAATTTGCAGCCCATATCAAGGAGTCATTTTCTGCCACTTTATGCCAAAAATCCATGAGCATAATATGAGATGAGGACACATTTACAAAAACCACCCAAGGGAGTGCTGGAGCCTCGCTGTGCATGACAGGCCTACTTTTTTTTTTTTTTTCTTCCCCCTCTACAGTTAATTTTAGTTTTTCATCTCTGTCTCTCCACCCAGGCACTCTGACCCAGTTCACCCTGGTGCTGTATGGCACCGGCTCAACAACTTCTAGCTCCTCTGAAAAGTCTCAACCTGGCAATGACAGCTGCAAGACGTTGGATCTGAGGCAGATATGCATCGGTAAGAGTGGTGACTCCCCTCTCCAGTTTGCTCCTCACAAATTGTTACAGCTATAGCAGCTGAAGAGAAGCAGCGTAGTGTCACGTTTAGGTGTGTAACGTGAAGTAGCCTGGTCAGTGTCGATGCTCTGAAGTACTACCTCAGCTGCTTCCATTTGCTTTGTGTCTGTGTGCCTATGCAGACTTTACTCCATTATGTAGTTTTATTATTAGCACAGTTTTTTTTAAAGAAGACCTGAGTTCTGATAAGATCAAACTTAAATTTACTCCACATCTATTTTTAATAATCTAATTTAAATAAGGATGCTCCTACTGTGTTCTGCCAAGTCCAATTAGCGCTATAGGCAAGGTCTAAACATACCACTGAGCACGAGGCAGTGTGAAGTCTGCCTACATGTTGTCTGAAACAGTGACAGTCTGACCCCTGCAGGCTGTCAGAGGTACCTGCATGCTTACAGAAAAGGGTGAGCTCAACGTAATTATCGCGTTTGTTGTGATCATATCCTTTTGTCATATAGCACTGGGTGTGCTCACAACTATAATTTTCTGTTTTTGAGCAGGCTGATTAGATGCAGCAGAAAGTGAAATTTTCCTCCTTCTGTTGGTTCTCCTGTGTTCAGCTCTGTTACCCCCACCGCTCACCGTCTGTTAATTGTCACTACAGGCAATGGTCTGCATCTGGACTTGGTGCATATGGAAATGTGTCTTCTGGTTTAAGCATGCTGCACTCAGCATATAGATGTCAAAGGTGTAGTAAGTGAAAGCAGCTCTAGTAAAGTAAAAATGTAAAACCACAAAAATAAAAAAATGGTTTTGAAACAGAAAGGGCAGGCACTGCGTGAATTGCCATGTTAAATGTGCTCTCTCTGCTTTCTCAGGACAGGAGTCCTGGTTCTGTTTTTTTTTTTTTTTTTTTTTTTGGGTTGTCTGACTCATATGAAGAGCTAAAAGGTGCAGTAGTTTATTTCTATTTCTCTCTGTGTTACAGAGTGCAATGCCGGTTACTACCTCTTTCAGCAGGGCTGTGTGAAAGAATGTCCAGCAGGCTTCTCGGTGGGCTCCCAGCCTCTCAACTACACAGTGGGAAACTTTATAGAACCAGCTTCCGTCCCTGCCTGCCTGCCCTGCCCACCGCCCTGCCTGACCTGCAGCAGCCTCAGCCCCCGGTCCTGCCTGTCCTGCCCCCTGCACAGCTCCCTGGACCCAATCTCTGGCACCTGCCTGCACCTCAACCAATACATGCGTGAGTCCCCTGGTAGCTTCATGGTGGGACAGGGAAACCAGAGATCGCAGCTAGAACCCGGCTCCCGGCTCCCCATAACCATCGCTGTGCTCAGCTGCATGGCCATCATCGCCACCTTCGCTGGCATCTTCCTGATGCTGCAACTGCGCTCCGGTGCACTCATCAAGCTGCCCTCCCTGGAGGCTGGCAGTGGTCTCGGGGGCAGCTTCAGTCTCGGCGGAAATAGGGTGGTGTCGTACCGTGGCATCCCAACAGTGTGGGGGGATGAAGGGGTAAATACAGACTCCGAAAACGAAGAGTTTGACTTCCAAAATGAGAGGACTGCCTTTATCAAAACACAAAGTGCTCTTTAATGCCTCCCCCACGTCCCTCCTTCTCTTCTGCTTTTAAAATCCTCACACCCCCATTTGTCTGATAATTCAGGGCTGTGGTAACTGTCTTCTCTCACAGTCTTTTCTGGTTTTATCTCTCATTCATTTTCTTTTTCTGTCTTATCGGATTCCTCATCTGAGTGCTGTTTTGGGATCTGGTTGTTCCACTCTGCTGTGGGAGACCTGATGGGAAGCTGCTGTCTCTCAAAGCTCGGGATGGCCTGAGCTTTGCTCTGTTCACACTTGGGCGCTTTTCTATTAAACTGGCTCTCTCTCTCTCCTCTTGCCCTCAATCACTAACAGTGTCTGTCTGTGCAGAGTCCATTTTCCCCTCCAGCTCCAGCTCCTTTTTGTTACAGTAAACAAATGATTATTATTTGCTTTCTTCCTCTTTTTTTTTTCTTTCTTTTCCACGGTGTCCTTTAGTCTCAGTGCAGTAGCCAGACGAGATTGAGAGTGTGTGTGTGTGGACGTGCATGTGTGCGTGTGCATGTCCAAATGAATGTGTGAATGTGAGCGTGTAAATCTGATGAACAGTGAACAGTGTAGTGCCCTTTATAGAGAAGCGGGTCCTGTCATATTTAGTGCTTTAAGGATAATATAATGGCCAAAAATTGTATTATGAGGCATAAAATCCAATTTGGAAATATTTATTCTCTCTGAAGTGTCATTTAATGACCTCACTGTCTATAATCTGTTAACAAACACAAGCCTCTGTAGTAATTCACATTTATTTTCAAGATGCATTTTGATGCAAGATACATTTTGAAGATCTCACAAGTCAAGAGCATAGTAATTGATGAGAAAAAGTGCACAGACTTTAATGGTTTATAATTATGCATCAGCAGTCAGACATACAAAAGCAGACCTTTCAGGATTTGCCATCTCTGCAGTGTGTCTTTTTATGACAGGACAATTGCAGTATTTACTGAGGACACAATACTCATTTCATGCAGTCCCTTTTAAGCCAGTATAGTTTTTGTTCCTGTATGAAAAAGGTTTCCCCCAGCTCTGACAGAACAAACTGTGAGTCACTCAACTAGCAAAGCCTCCTTCAGCCTTTTGGGATTCCAGATGAGCTGAAGTTATTCCTGTTTTGGAAGCTATAAATTCTCATGTGCGCATACGCCCCCACCCACCCACCCACCCATAAAATGGAAGAGTATCAAAAAAAGAAAAGAAATTATAAGAAAACAACACACACACACACACAAACACACACAAACTCATGGTCTATTCAATCAACCCTGAGGCACAATCCCTGCCAGGGATATTTAATTTTTGTGTCTGAAGTGCTTACATCCCGGGGCTGTGGGAGATGATGCCGTGCTGCTTAGAGAACCCAAAACAATGTGTGACTTCTGAGCACAAAAAGCTTCTCAAAGCAGCTGGAAGGTGTTGACTTACTTGTGTCTGATTTCTTGACAGAGCTGCAACAATACACTGGCTCTCCTTTTGTCAGAGCATATCGGCGCTGCAAACACACCGCATATCTTAACGAGTGAAAGTTGCTTCGTGTGTGTGTGTGTGTGTGTGTGTGTGTGTGTGTGTGTGTGTGTGTGTGTGTGTGAGTGTTAGTTTATTGCATATGAGGCTGTGAAATGTTTATCTGCCCTCTGAAGTGATGATTTTCTTCCTCCATCTTACACTCTCCGCTCTCTTCTTCAGATCTCGGGTATTGTTTAAAAAATCCTGCAGCGAGACTCCACGTCTCATCAGCGTCTCTGCACTTACCCTCCAGTCTTCATCTAATCTGAATTTCAGATGATCTCTTTAGTGTACTTGCCAATTAATTATATTCTGAATAATACTGCAGCAAACTATTTATTCTGAGAGATTTTATTCATTCCTTTAGGGAAGATTGCTTTAAGGTGATTTTTTTTTTTCCTTTTTCCTCCCAGGCTGGTCATCATCTGAAATTTACATCTCATTATTTAATCCAGTGTATCCATTTTGATTCCAGTGATGATTTTTTTTTCTTCCTTCCAGTAAAAAAAAAATCAGTAGAGCTTGCTGAGAGAGGTTGTCATGGTGATGACATGCATTGGCGACTGCAGCTGCTCATCCTTTTATCTACCTCTCATATCATTCAGCAAGGTTTCATATGCCGTTAGAGGAGCTGATAAATGATCATAGAGGTCAGATTATATGTAGGTTAGATATGAAATCGCTTCTGGGGAATGATTTTAGGAAGTTTAGGCATATATCTGACATTTATGTTTTAGAAGAGAAACAAGCAATTGCAATTCAGAAACTGTAAAGCTGCTGTGTAAATTTTACTCCCCTGGAACTCCCATCTGTCCTAAAAAATTATTGCCTTTAGGATCAGCATTCATGTGCAGTCACACCTGGGCGTTAAATCCTCTTACCAAAATAGAATGGGTAGGAGAGTTGCTCTTACATCTTGTTGGCCAGCATTTAAGTGCTAAATCAACCTGAAATTGCCGGGGGCGTTTGTTTTCTTCATCTCTACCCAGGCAGCCCCTCCTGGGGTTTGAGACCTTATTTTATTCTTTTTAAGTTTCTGTCACTGACAATCAGTTTCTTTGTTTTGTGGGCAACAAGGTGCAGAAGCACACAAATGGATTTTAACTTTTAATTTAACCACCTCGCTAGAAAGCCTTCATAGAAAATATTATCCACTGTATGCAGATCATTTAAATTGCAGATTTAGAAATCAACTGCTTATTTGGAAAAGGGGGGGAATTGCAAAAAAGGCAAAACTGCAGCGAATAACGTTTCATTACCTGTACCTGCCAAAAAAAATCCTCTTCAAAAGAACGGAGAAAGATTGGTATGTATGCTCTCAAACACAGCACTCAGCCAGGAAGCTTAATTCATCTCGACTGGCGGTGCAGGTGTAACACATTTGGCTTACCGTGGCTGCTTCTGGATTGGAAGCCAAACTGAAAATGTGCATTTGGAGAAAATGCCCTCAAAAGGAACAAAGCTAATGTGGCAGGCTTGTGCTGCAGGGGTCTGTGGGTTGTACATTAGTGCCTACTGCCATTTAGGCTTTGATTAGTTCCACTTTGAGGAGGGTGCTAATTTAAAAATGTAATAACTCCAGCTTCAGACTTGAGCCACCAAATCTTATTGACTTCCCAGCATGCTGCGAAGTGTGTAAACAAAAGATAATGGGCTAATGCAGCAACAAAATTGCTTCCATAAACTATTTTCTTAAACTCTGGATGCATCTTTTGAAGAACTATAATCTGGGACATCAACTAATTTGTTCCAATTACTGTGGACTAATTGATTCCTGGTCTAGTCAAGATTATGCAGTGTGCGTTTTCCTTTCCAAAGGACTTGTATTGCTTCCAGAAAGGGTCGAGTTTCTTCTAAAATGCAACACTTTGGGGCGTTCAGACAGGTTTCTGTGGCCCCACAGGTGCGCACACAAAATGATTTATTCATCTTAGCTTGATGTTGTATTCACTGCAGCTTGAAAACTCACACTCAAAAAAACAAAAAACAAACAAAAAAAACTTTAAACAGATGAGTTCGGAGCACTGCGCATTCGGGTGTTCAACTTTTAGGAAGTCCATGAATGCAGGCAGCATTAAGTAGCTTGTGCTTCCAAAGCCCAGGAGCTGCAGAAAACCATCAGCAGCCAGCTGATTCCTTTCACTGCGAGAATGTGATAGAAACGACACACTAAAAGAAGCGTGCCAGAAAGAAGTTCGTAGTTAAAAAGCTACCACTTTACTGGCAGCAACATGTGCAGCTCTGAAATGTAGAAAAAAAAAAAGAACTGCATGTTGCAAAGCATCTCCCCTGATTTCAAAAGAAAAGACTCGCTCAACACCACGATGAAGGCTTGTCTTTATATTGCTGATTTGAGTCATGCGGAGCTTGACGTTGCTCCTGTCTTGCTTTAGGATGTAGTCTGAAGTGACATTAGTATGAAGTCGGATGAAGTTAATAGGAGCAATATCTTTGGCATAACCAAAGACAATCATTTTAATGCTGTCTGTTTAGTATAAAGATGTGTTGCTTTCAGGTTGTCACAGTCCATCAGCCCCCTTCACTTGTGTTCAAAGTGTTTTCTTGAAACCATTCTGTCACCTCTGCCTTTTTTGACGATCTGCGACGACACCTCGTATGTTTGAGCAGCTGTGGAGGGAGGAGGTAGAATGTATCCCATCGCCATTAACTTAAGGGCTGAATCAGACCTGAGCGCGTCCGTGTGTGCTTACGCTTGTTAAAGTAGAAACGAAACACTTTGCGATGGAGGAGCGGTCAGTGGAGCAGCCTCAGTCGACTCTGTTGACCTCCTCCCGCCTCTTTGTGAGGTTCCTGACCTGTGGCTGCACACAGTACCTTACAGATTTGTGACATATGGTTAATGTACAAGAATGAATATCTTACATGGGACATAACTCTAAAAATAAGGCCTATTTTTGTACTATATGAAAGGTGCAGTGTAATTTTCTTGTAATTTAAGGATTTTTTTTTTTGCTCTTGTTTTCTCCTTTTTATTTAATTGATGTCAATTATAGATTCTACTAAAAATAAAGATCTATGCAAATTTGAATGTGTTTTTTTTTCTTTCTTTCAGTTAAATTATTATTATTATTATTTTTAAATGAGTACAAACTGATGCTGCTGTTGGTTAATTTATGAGAAAGACAGAAATGGAAGAACTAACAGTACACGTAGGGCATAAAATAGTTTCCAGTAAAGATCCTCCACAATTTGAAGTACTATTTTAAATACAAGTACTGAAGTATGATCAGCAGTTAAATGTTGAAAAAATAAAAATAAATTCTAAAAAAAAAAAATGAAGGCATCTCCTACAAAAACTGATATACTGCTATTTTTAAAGTTTAGGGCTTTATTAGATTGTTGATAATGGAACGTAGTGTGTAAGCCCTTTTCTGCTGAGCTTCTTGTACCTTCTGTGTATCTATAGAAGATCTCTAGTTGTGAAATTATGTTTATATATGATCTATATATTACATGTACACATCCAAAATTTTAGCGATTGCTCCTTCGAGATTATCTGTGAACGGGATTTTGAAGAGACTGTATCACCGGAAGATGACCGAGCTGCAGGAAGTTACCGTCACAGAAGCCGTTCTCTGAATAATTTGACAGCGTGATTGATAATGGAGCCATCGTCAGCAGTGTAAGTAGTGTCTGTCAGTACCGAACTAGAAAATAATTATTTTGTGGAAAATTTAGTTTTACTAAACTTATATGTTAAATTGGGATAGCAAATGTCTTCAGAGCTGCCTTAATTCTTTGTGACACAGATTCAACAAAGTATTTGGAAACATTCATTAGAGATTTTGGTCCATGTTGACATGACAGCATTGCTGCAGATTTGTCGACTGCGCATCCATGATGTGAATCTCCTGTTTTCCCAAAGGTGTGCACTATTGGATTGAGATCTAGTGACTGTTGAGACCATGTGAGTACAGTGAACTCGGTCATGTTCAAGAAACTAGTTTGAGATGATCTGAATTTTGTAACATGGTGCATTATCCGGCTGGAAGAAGCTATCAGAAGATGAGCACACGGTGGTCATAAAGGGATGGACACAGTCAGCAACAATACTCAGGTAGGCTGTGATGTTCACAACTCAGTTGGTACTAAGGGGCCCAAAGTATAAGAGAGAATACCCCCCGCCACACACACACGCACATCACTGCATCACCAGCAGCAAATCAAAGTTGATTTGTCACATACATGGTCTACAAGGTACCACTAGCAATGAAATGCTTTGACGACTACCCTTACACAATAGCACGAAGATGAAAGATATAAATAGAATAGTTTACAAATATACTCAGAACATACACTAAGAAAGTAGAATAATGTAATATAGGCAATATATATATATAATAAAATATAGGCAATATATAAAATATACACTGAGTATGTTGGGGGGGGGGTCTTTCATGATCTTTCTGGATGGTCTGCAGGGCAGAAAGTTCAGTCCGAATGATGCGCTGTGCTGAATGCACCACCCTTTGAAGAGCTTGTCTGTCCTGTTTGGTGCTGTTCCCCGTGAGGATGCTTTCAGGGGTGCAGGTGTAGAAGTTCTGCAGTACCTTGGAGGATGTCTGAGGGGGTAGAGATGCTGGCGAGCCTTTTTTGCTGTAGAGCTGGCGTGGCAAGACCTCGACAGGTGCTGTGAGAAGTGTATTCCAAGGTACTTGAAGCAGCCTGATCTGTTGATGCAAGGCAGGATGGATTCATGTTTTCATGTTGTTCGTGCCAAATTCTGACCCTACTGTCTTAATGTCACTGCAGAAATCGAGACTCATCACACAGGCAAAATTTTCCAGTCTTAACTGACAAGAGTGGCACTCAGTGTGGTCTTCTGCTTCAAGGTTCAAAGTGTTGTGTATTCAGAAATGCTCTTCTGCATTGTGAAATACTCAGACCAGCCTGTCTGGCACCAAGAACCATGTCACATTCAAAGTCACCTAAATCACCTTTTTATCCTGATTTTTATTTTGATGCTCGTTTGCCAAATCAGTTATGTGGTGACGCCTCATGAATACAGGAGTGGCTAAAAGTAGCTTCTTTTTTTTTTTCTTCTTTTTTGGAGAAACATTCTGGTCCACACTCCATACCAGCTGGTGGCAGTAATGTACCATGGGGTATATGTGAGCCCCACACTGGGGCCTGGCTGGGTCTAGTGGGGCATCAGTAGGGGACTCTGGTACACCCACAATGGGCTCTGCTTAGTGTAGGCAGACCCACACTGTGGGTCCGCAGTGCCCCAAGTGGGCATGTTTGCTGGGTATGTGGATAAGATCACCTTTGGAGCTGGGAATTGCTCATTGGCTTCATACAGCCAGGTGTTCTTTGTCAGTGTCCAGTGTCCTGTAAACTATTCTCACTAAGAAAGAAACTGTCAATGGAAAATTATTGTAAGAAAGAAAAAAAAATCTAAAGATCGTGGTTGTAAAACACAGCACGGTTTAAAATAAATAAATAAATCAAAGTAGATATCACAGTCATGCTAAACATTTTTGCAGTTTTCAGTGCCAAAACTCTTGTGGCACTTTTGTATCTTTCTTTTGTCAGAGCTTTTGGCCAAAGTCCAGTATCTGAGTATCTGGATATACCTTCCATCCCTTCAACAGCTCTCCTTTAAAGTAATTTGCAGGTACAATATATCAACATGATATAAATTATGTTGCAGAAGCGAGAGCATAAGGCAACTTAAAACATTTAGTGCATCTGAAGTGACATTAGATCATCAAACATGAAGAGTAATAGTACTCTCTAACTAAGAGCATGGTTTGCAGGTCTTTGGTACACCTTGTACCTAAACATAAAAGTTGACATTTCCTCTGACCAACTCTGAGCGGGGGCGTGGTGTTGTGTTGTGTTGTGTTGTGTTGTCCCCTCGTCTTCCCTGCAGCCTGTATAATGAGTGTTTCTGATGAAGTACGGTCAGTGTAATTACCTCAACAAATTTACAGCATGCTGGTTCCACCAAACACCAACCAAGTCGTAAATGAAAGTAATGAAGTGAGGCTGGCTTCATACTGTGGTATGGAAATAAGACGTGTTTGTAGTTTGTAACTTGCAGCCTCCCTATTTATATTCTGTTGTCTTAAACTTTTTTTTAAAAAGAGAAATAATGGTTTCAACACGCCAGTTATAAACCTTTCTGTGTGTTTGTGGCAGCGTATTACTTCACCGGTAACCCTGTACTTTCCTGCATCGTAGCTGCTTGTGGGGAAGTATGAAGCCACAGTCATCTGCTCACCCAACAACTAACACAACAAGCCAAAACTCTATTACAAGTACTATGAAAGGCCAACATGGGCACAGTGCAGAGTCAGAAAGCATTTACCGTGAGACGCTAGGTTTGGTGGGTGCAGAATTCATGGCTGTGTTTCTCTGAGCCTGGAGTGTTTTTACATTTTTAGTTCTCAGACTTTTCTCATGCTCAGATGCATGGCACATCAGGGCTTAAGGAGCCTGTGATGATTTCAAATAAAATGGGTATGCCTCTTCATACCTGTCTGTGAATCTTACGATCCTGAGCTTTCTGCCCTCAGAACACAGGGCTCTTTGTCCCATAACTTTCTCTTTCTGCTTATTTTTGTGAGGCCTTGTACCTCGTATCGTTATCGTGTCTGTGGGTTGGTCTCCCCCTGAGCCAATCTGTTAAGCCTGCAGATTATTAGAAAGCACTGCATCTCTCTTACTCTGATGGTTGTTGTCCCTCTGGCACAGGACCATCCAAGCAGTGTGTTTATCTTTCTTTCTGCCTGCTTTATCCTCTCTTTTCACTTTCACTCTGCTGGACCATAGGACATTGTGGGGACCTCTCTCTTTCCCCAGGATATTAGTGCCTCATTCCACATGCTTTGAATCTGATTTTTTCCCCCCAAATTCATTCTCAGCCTCTTTGTTTGTTTCTCCCTCATGTGTGCATGCTGCTGTTGTATCTTTCTCTCAGTGTTTCCTTTTTGCTGTGAATTGTGGCTTTCTGTCTCACCTTTTTCCAGGTCTTATTTGAGGAGTGTGGCTCAGATCCTTGATATCCTCGAGCATCTCATTTATCATATAATGTATGTTTTATGATGTTGTCCTTACCATTTAATTATGTTGCTCTAAACTTCACAGAACCTCACACATTGCTTCCCCAGTAAGAGACGGCCTCATGCTGACGTAGCTCAAGGTGAAGCTCTGTGTTGCTATTTAACTCTTTACAAAGTGTTTCATTACTGACCTAGTCAGTGGTTCATGATAAGCAAATGACCAAAAAGCAAATTTCAGTACCGTGCAGTAGTCTTGAGCAGCCCCTCATTTCTTTATGTTTTGCTTGGAATCTGGGAAAGAGGTGCAGAAATTTACTGAAACATAAGCAGTCTTCAGGAATGATTCTCCAGGCTTCTTGAAAGATTTTCAAAGCTCTTCTTTGGATGTTGGCTGCCTTTTGTTCTGTTCTCTGTCAAGATGATCCCACACTGCTTCAGTAATGTTGAGGTCCGGGCTCTGGGGAGTCCAATTCATCACTGATAGTGTTCCAGCGTGTGTTTTTCTATCCAGTTATGCTTTTACTGCTTTGGCAGTGTGTTTTCATGCTGAAAAATGAAGCTGTTGCCAATCAAATGTTTTCCAGATGGTGGATCAAAATCTGATGGTACTTTTCTGCGTTCACAGTTCCATCAATCAAACACCCCTGATTGAAATGCAGCCCCGAACCATGAGAGAGCCTCCACCATGTTTTACAGATGACTGTAGACACTCACTGTTGTACCTCTCTCCTGACCTCCTCCGTGCATAGTGATGAGGATTTAAACTGAAAATTTAGATGAATCAGCTTGAAGGACCAGATGCGTCTCTCAGGTCCCGTGCGAAGTCTTTGCTGGATTTTTTCTTATTTCTTAATGATGGGACTTTCACATTCTGTTCATCTGCTGTAGATAGTTTTTTAGTTTTTAAACCTACAACTTCTTCTTTTTTCTTCTACTTGTCCAGTTTCCTCAAACATTTCAAAGGACACCCTGCACACCATGAGGTATACTAATAGCTTTTTGGGTGCCAGTTTTTTGTAGATTCAACTAAAGAAACGCTTTAATGATTCGTAGGTCAGTATAAAGTGGCTTAACGAACAACAACAAAAGAGAGAGAGAAAAAAAAAGCATTCCTCTGAAAATGGTCACGTACAAGGACTGGACTGAAAATGATGTAAAAGCAGCCAGTGGTCAAATAAAAACTCAGAAAGACTGGAGAACTATTGCTCAAGAGCACTTTAAAAACTACAAGAAAGTCTGGCTCCCTGGAAGCAACATATAAAGAAATGAGGGGGGGCTCTAGACTTTTGCACACCACTGTAAATATTGATAAAGCATTTAAATCCATTTTATTTATCTTAGTAACAAATTTGTTATAACCTGCGTCTTTCTATTCACTTTTCCAGCATGTGGACCTTTGCTTCCTTTAGGCCAGTTTGGTCCTCCAGGGGGAAAAAAGAGTTTCCCACTCCAGCTCTAAACACAAGATTTGAAATATCCTGTTTGACCGTCCTGGAATAGAAGCTCAGCCTCTGTTGCCCTTCCATTTTTATGTGTGTTTGAAAACTAAAAAAAAAAGATATTTGAGAATGAAATTTGCATTAAGGCACTGCTATATAAATAAACCTGACTAGTTTAATCTATATTTTATAGGATAATTATGTTTTCCAAATCTGTAATTAGACTAACAACTAATAATTCAAGCAATAAAACAAAAAAGAAGTGAAAAACATTTTATTTCTGAGCTCATATATATGTATAGTCAGAAATATCTGTAAACTATATTGAGCAACGTTCGGTGCTGTTGCTCTGTTGCAGTGAGCCACAGATAAGCAGGGGTCCCAATTTAACATGCAGATAAGACACAGCTGAGTGTGAGCTTTGTGGTCGTTCTCAGGCTGCATTCGGTTTCTGCATGCCTGTGTTGTTTCTGCATTTAATTTGAACTTTTAACACATTCATAGCAATTAGGTGTTTCAGTGATGATACCATTCAGGAATTATTTAAGCTTTAGGTGCTTTGCGTCACTGAAGGACTTCAGAAATTGAAAGCAAATGACAGTAACCGCATTCAAAAACACATGAGGAAGTGCCGCTTCACACAAAACCTCCTTTGCTCACAGGGAAGTGAAACTCCTCGATGGCCACAGAAATAAATGCTCTTGGTCATTAGCAGCTGCTACGGCTTGGTGCTCGGCTCCTGCCTCTTTCATAAGAATGCAAATGCGCTGTAGGATTTACTGCTGACAATTCATTGGCAAAAGGAGAGCGTAATTATCCAGAGATGGGCTTTGGAGAGGACCTGAGGTGTCCACAGGCACATGCGGCAGTTTTGCGATTGCTGGACGCAGAGCTTCAACTGATGGATGTCATGAAGAGGTGGATGGGGCAGCGAGCGAAGAGTGAACGGGAGTTTTCAGCGCAGCTGCACCACATGACTGTCATGGCTGAGAAACTGGACCGACCGCAGTCCAGCTCAGGGCTGGACTACATCAGTCTGCTCAACAAGGTGAGGTCTTGCATATCACACTGAATCCGAATCATGAGATTTAGCTCAGAAGAAAGCCACTGCACGATGCATTCATTCATTCAGTGCACGTTTAGCTTGTGAAAAAACAGGGTTTAGCAAGTAAAGCATTCAAATAAAGTATTTATTAGAATTATTTATCATCAATAGTTCAATGAGAAACAGTGCAGATAGACTGAATTCAAGATCTGGCAAAATAATATTAGTTCAGGAAGTAAAACACAAAAGTTACTTGTGGGTCTAAAAATGTGTAGATTTAGGATCCCTCAAATGACTGCACATGACAGAGACTCTAAAAGTGACTCCAGTGACGGCTGAAAACACATTCGTTTTCAAATAAGTACAAAAATGACCCAAACGTTCCAGCATAAATCTATAAAAGTGCGGCTCACTCAGTTTCTTTAAGATACCATCTCAGATTTTTAAATGAAATGTTTTCTCAGAGCAAACCAAGGAAGCACAATGGTAACACAAACACTTCAAATATCAGTTTGATCAGCATGCCTGTGAGGACCGTGGCAACATTTTAAGGCTATACAACCAATGAAAGGCCTCATGTTGCTAATACATCAGCTAATGCAATTGTACAGTGCTTTGCAAACGAATTTCATTTCTGCACCAAAAATACAGTGTTTTTAAATAACTTGGAGGCTTTATCCACCAATAAACTCTCATTTTTCAAATGAATTAAATGTGTTGTTTACTGATTTCCATTTATCTGTTTCCTCTTATGTACGCACGATGTGTCCCCCTGATCTCCGCCTCCGTCTGTCAGTCATGGGGAGTGCTGGTCTCACAGACGGAGTCTCTCAGCCAGCTGATGAAAAAGCGCTCTGAAGATCTGCAAGACGGTCCAATCAGCAAACTGACGCTGCTCATCAGAGACAAACAGCAGCTCCGCAAAACCTATGCAGAACAATGGAACCTGCTGAGGCAGGAGCTCAACAAGGTGTGTGGTTAATGCGCACGCGTGCACAGACAGATGGGCTTCCTTTACATCAAAAGACATTACTCACGCTGACCTATTTTCAGTTCTTGAAGACTTCATGTAAACCTAACAATAACTTGTTGGGACTTCTGGGTTCCCACAACTTAATATAATAAACTCCACACACATAAACCACAAGCTCAAATACCCGGCTACTGTATATACCTATTGTACAAACTTCCAGTCATGTCATATCAGGTGAGCTACCTTTGTACTGGCAGTATGTGTGGAGGGGGTTACAGTTTTATACACTTTTAGGCCTACGAGTTGATCAACTGGTCAAGAATAAAAGTGGAACTGTGTGAATGTTAGTTCAGTATCTGTGGGAATTGATCTTGATGCAAATAAGTTACTACACTTTTTTCTGTGGCTCTTTGGTCTGCAAAATTACGTAACACTTTGTGTTTGCACTTTTTTTTTTTTGAATACTTTGTTTAGTGCTGTCCATATCTCAGTTGTTACAAATTGGTTTCGCAACCACTCCCGGCCTTTTGAAATGGCACGTCGAACAGCAAAGGCTTCCAGAATTTGCTGAGATAATTGCTACCTGTTTCTCTTTGTGACTGTGTTCATATCAAAATTGAAAGCAAACACATTAAATGACTCTTGCAAGAACAAAAAAGCAATTACAGCGCCAGAATATTACATTTACGGAAGTTGCTAGTTGGAAATGTTTATCTTGTTTTCTCATATGTCACCGTGACTTGCAGATGAGCACTGCGATGGCAGCTTATAAATAGACAGCAGTCAAATGATATGAGATTCAATAGACTGGAAAGAGTGTCTGTAAATGCATTTTGGTGCTATCTCAAACTGGGTGGCTGCCTCACACTGGTTTTTATTACCCAATTACATCAGGCAAATGATGTGTTCATTTTCAGTGATCCAAAGTGCAGTTTGAACGTCTGTCTGGCAGTTTGTTTAGTTTAATTTTCCTACTTTGCCGTGCAGAAGAAGCCCAGGCAGCTTTTGAACTGTTTGCATCACTGTGTTTTTACACAAGAGAGTTTATTTCAAGATTGAAACAACAATGTGATAGATTGTGTCAGGGATGTTATTGGGTTTGTTTGTTTGTTTTTTTTTGTCACCCTCCACACAACAAAGGTTAGCTCATTTCCTTATGCATTTTGTCATGTTTCATGTTACTTTGCAGTAAACTATAACATGACAGCCGTCCACTTCCTGTGCTCAGTAGTGCTAACGGCTTTGAACCCTTCTAGAACCCGACTTGACAGCCGTCGTCTTTGCACTGTGTGTTTGTGAGTGACAGCCCAGTAGAAGTAGGCGAATACTTAATTTCAATTTAAGTTAAATTAAGGCAGTTAAGTTCTTTAATAGCGAACCGATTTAACTGCTTTGCCTCTGACAGAGAGTTAAATGCAGATTACAGTATCTATAACATCTGCAAGCAAGAGTCACTGCGCTCTGTGTACAAGTTCTTTATTGCCGTGTTTCCGTAGGTGCACTGATAACGCACAGCTTTGTTGGCAGTTCCAGGTCATGACAGAGGAAAAAAAAATTCATACCCTTCTTAGATGTATTTTAGATATCATCATGACCTTGGTGCTTCTGCTTTATCTCACAGTAAAGCTGAAGTGTGGCCATGTCTCTCTCGCTGACCGTCCAGCAGGTTAGAGTGGCGTGATGCGCTTTAATCAAATGGGTCAAAATAAAACAAATATCATAAATGAATCACAGCTGACGCAGAACTCCACTGATGGAGAACTAAAACAAGGAAGCCAATTACTGACATTTTAAAGTCCTTAAATTGGCTGCCTGTAAGCCCGTGTGTTTATTTTAAATTCTTCTTCCTCCCTGCAGTCCCTCGTCTTGGTTCAGGCTGTACTGTTTGAAAGTGGATGTAGGATTTGTTGGCTTCATATCTGTTGCATCAGACTGCATTTAGGAAATTGTAGAATAGAGTCTGTAACATCAGTGTCACTGGCTCGATTTTTTTTTTCTTCTTGCCGCTATTTACTCTCCTATATAAAAATTGTCAATACTTTATGGTACTTCTCAGCAAAAAGATTCTTCATCCATGGCGCCCGAGGCTCATTTTGACCTTTCAGTTTGCTTCTCGTACTGACTAAAAATTTGAGGATTTTTTTTTTTTTTTCTTCAGGTCAAACAATAGTCTAGAGCTTTAGGGGTGAATTGTACATTTTTTATGTGCTTTGTTTTTAAACACAAACCTACATTATTAACCCGGCATTTCATTAGAGTGATTTGTAGTCATTACTCATTTTGTTTAATCATTTATATTACTGTGTTCATAATTTAAAATGTTCCAATTCTTTTTTATGGATTGCTTCAGGTAACACAAACGGAGCTGGAGAGGCTGAAGAGCAGCTACAGGCAGGCAGTGAAAGATGCAGCTCAGGCAAAGAGGAAGTACCAGGAGACCAGCAAAGGTGGGGATTTCTGGTATCACTTATGTTTCTGAATAGAATCGGTTTCATGTTGATGTCACAGTCTGGGTTTTCTTTTTTTTTTTTTCTTTTAGCCTAATATGTGTATTTCCATCATGCCGTATATTCCTTGGACATTTTCTGTACTTTACTCTTTTCTGTGTGTGCAGAAAAAGACAGAGATAAGGCCAAAGAGCGCTTCATTAAGTCTTCCCTGAAACTCTACGAGCTCCATAATGAGTATGTCCTCTCTGTGCGAGCTGCTCAAGTTTACCATCAGCACCATTACAGTCAGATCCAGCCGGCCCTGCTCAGCGCCCTGCAGACTCTGCAGCAGGAGATGGTGCTCATACTGTAAGCTCACACTCACTGCGTGGATGTTTGAAAGAAAAACAGGCCCATTAAGAGTGACAAGAAAGATTTCTGTACAGTGCTTATATTTACTGGTGCGTGTCTGTTAATTGTCTTGATACTTTATTTCCGCTCGTTCTCACTCAGAGAAAAGCTGCACCCAAATGCACATTGAATCGGAGCACGACATGAATGTTTGCCAATTAATTTCAAATCTCGATAACGCTCCATTGCTGCCATTTTCGAGCATATCCTACAAGCTGCAACAAATAAAACAAATGTACTCATTAACATATGTGTAACTACAGTGCTGTGCAAAAGTTTTGAGCCACCTTTTGATTCTTTATATTTTCCTTCCAGACTGTCTTGTAATTATTTTAAAGTGGTCTTGAGCAATAGTTCTCCAGGCTTTCTGAAGTAGTTTGGTTTTTTCTGAAGCCACTGACCTGTGACTCTTTTAAGCATAAAAAAAAGGCAAGGAATGAACCAGTGCTGTGTCTGCACACAACAATGTCTTTAGGCAATTTGTTTCAGTTTCTTTAATTGAATCTATGAAAAATGAAACATGCTAACACAGTTTAGCAGCAACATTGTGATTCCCAAAGAGCAGTCAGCAGAAAACTTTGAATATCTCGGTGTGGTGCGTCAGGCCATAAAAGCTACCTGCAGCACAGGAACAGCATCTGATTTCAGATGAACAGAAATAGGAAAAAAATCCAGCAAAGACCTGACGCAGGACCCGAGGGATGCAGCTGGCCCTTCACTTTATCGTCTGCTGTTCGCCGAAACCTCATCAGCTGCATTTCAGCTGATCTTATCAAAACTGATGGAATTACGAACACAGAAAAGTACAGTCTGGACAGCATTTGATTGGCAACAGCTTCATTTTCAGCATGACAATGATCCCAAACACACTGCCAATGCAGTAAAAGCACACCTGGATAGAAAAACACACAATAGAACACTAGCAGTCATGGATTGGCCTCCCAGAGCTCGGATCTCAATAATATTGAAGTAGTGTGGGATCATCTTGACAAAAGGCAGCCAACATCCAAAGAAGAGCTTTGAATGTCCTTCAAGATGTTCCTGAAGACTACTTAAAGAAATTAGAAGAAAGCTGCCTCAGAGAGTTCAGGCTGTTGAAGACTAAAGGTGGTCACACCAAATATTGACTTTGAAGCTTGTTAGAATTGTACAAACTCTGTTTTTTTTTCTTCTTCTTTTATACTGTATTTCCATACATGTTGGCATGTTTCAATAAATTTCTGCACCTGTTTCCTATTTTCCCAGGAAAATGTAAGGAAATGAGGAGCGGTGTGCGACTTTAGCACAGTCCTGTATGTGTTATCATTATCAACAAACGCCGACTCTGTGCAAAACCATTTGCAAAGACCTGAAAGCTCTGAATACCACAGTAACATTTACTATTTGTTTAGTCCATTCAAGAAAACATCCAAGTTTCAAAGCAAAAATTACAGCATGGGGTATGAAAGTCAAATCATAAAAGTCAAAGAGAGAAACAAGCAGTCAAAACGGTGAAATGGATCGTCTCACTTTGGGAGCTCTGGGCAATAAATGTTTGGCAGAGCTGACAGGTCCTGTCTAAAGGCAGAGTTTGAAAAACAGGCGCTGCTTGCAATTTCATTACATTCTAAAAAGGAAATAATAATGTAAATGTGACAGAGAAAGCTGTGAGATGGGATACTTAACTGCAGGCAAATCTCTCAAAGGACATTTTCACAGCATTAACTTGTATCTAGTCAATATGTTTAAAAAAAAAGGTATAATGTGATGTATATGTGGTTTGCATCATGTGCCATTCTATTTTCATCTGCCCTTCCAGAAAGGAGGTCTTGCAGGAATATTTCGACATCTGCACTCTCCTCCATCATGAAGTGGTGCGGATCCACAGGGAGATGTCATCTGCTCTAACAACCATCGATCCTCACAGAGAGTACGAGAGCTTTATCCATCAGAACAGGTAGAGGCAAACTTTTTCCCCTCGGCAACATGGCAGTGATTGGAAGCTGACCCTGCAGAGAAATTATGTTATGGACTGTGTGTTTGAAGGTCTGTGGGGGAGATACCTGCTTGTGCTGATTTTGACTGCAGCCTTCTGGAGGACTCTGAGCAGCTACATCCTAAAGAGATTGAACTGAATGACCTCACCCTGGAGACAATCCAGCACAAGTGAGAACGAGTGCAATCTCATTTAGATTATTTCTGTCAATATCTAAGCTATTTCCTCCACTCTACTAACTCATGTTCCTTTAACCTCCCTTTAACCTTCCCTCAGACTGTTTGATGTCAATTGCTTCCTCTCCACCTCTGCTATTTCTCTGTCTTCTTCTCATAGGCTGACTGCGATAGAGGAGGAGCTGCTGGACCTGGCTCGGACTCTGGGCTCTCAGCAGACTTCGGTTGAACAGCTGGAGCTGGAGTTAGGGGAAGAGCAGGATGGTGTCAAAAAGGGCCAGAGGTGAGCAGACCACAGACATCTGTGATGCCGTGCTGTCAGAGATTACAGAGTGGGGTTCAA
The DNA here is from genome assembly GCA_034780415.1 of Cichlasoma orientale. Taxonomy (NCBI): domain Eukaryota; kingdom Metazoa; phylum Chordata; class Actinopteri; order Cichliformes; family Cichlidae; genus Cichlasoma; species Cichlasoma orientale. Next base: position 237,683 of record JAVDPK010000855.1, on the reverse strand, counting down.
AACAAAAACACACAGCCTGCGGTATCTGTGAAGACAAATTACTAAAGTTTGCCTCAGCGGGCAGGCCTTCCCACCGGGGGAGTTCAGTGTGCTGTTGACTGTGCAACGGCTAATAACCAGTGTGGTCTCAGCGGGCAGTAAGTGCCTTATGAATTATAATACAGCAATATGTTGAGAGTTATGGAGCTCAAACCTCTCATTTGTCTTGGTTGATGAGGGTGCCTAAAGGTGTTAGAGCTTTACAGTCCTGAGGGAGTGATCGAGTCATTAACGGGCTCTTGAAGGACAAGTGGAAACAATGTGTTTATATGCAATAAAGTTTGCGGTTATCAAAGGCAGCTGGAAGCACATATGGTGCAGGTGGTGAGGTGAGGTTATGTTGCCCTTTGCGTTTCATTTTGAAGAAACATTTTGTAAATCAACAGCGAAAGCTGAGTTAAGATGACCTCTGTTTGCCTGAGGAGATGTCAGACTGAGTTCTTCAGTGGGTCCAATGCTGCAATATTCTGAGACATTTGCAAATGTTTTCTTCAGTGAAACTTTCCTTAGATTTACTGACTTGTTAGTAAAAATTCCAACAGTCCAAAACCTAAACATATGGGTTCACTTGACCATGAATTAAGCCCAACCCTAGACCGTAAACCTTCCAGAGTGGAGATCTTTGTTAAATTTTTATTCTCTGAGACTAGGCCTAATCCATGTGTGTGAGACCTGCTGATGAGGTGGCAAATCCTCACATTTTAGAAGCTGAAATAAGAGAAGATTCAACACTTTATTTAAGCCTGGTGCAACATTTTCTTATTATTATCCGAATTGGATTCGGGTGAGCTCATGGAAACTTGTTTCTGACGAGCATCA
>JAVDPK010000855.1:192473-218577 GCA_034780415.1 Cichlasoma orientale | reverse complement strand
CATCTCAAGGATCACTGCTGCCGTGGTATACATCAGCTGATTGGTTTCAGTGATATATATATATATATATATATATATATATATATATATATATATATATATTGCTCCTCCAAGGAGCCAGACCTCCTTGTATTTTTTATAGTAGTCTTGCAAAGTTTTTCCTATGACTCTTTAGGTACTTTGTTACTAGAAGCCTGTCACTAAAAAAAACAAACATCTGTTAACAGTGTGTTCTTAGGAATAAAATTGTATTTTTGCACCAACAAAATGATTCCCAAAGAGCTATTAGCTGAAAACTTGGCATATCTCAGCATGGTGTGCACATGTGTCCTTAAAAAATTTGAGAAAATTGGACAACTTGGCAGGCCTAAAAAACCATCTACCATCTACCATCTAAATTTGGTGTTTTAGCAACACACAAAAAGCAAAAACAGTCAACAAAATAACACGTTTAAGTAAAGCTAATGTAAAAACATGCATGGACGCAGTTATCCTATCAGTAAAGTGGTACTGTGTGTCCAGTTTAGCTCAAAGTCACCTGTGAGGCTGTGTGACCATGTGCATGTGCATGTGCACAGACGTGAAGTCACATGAGGGATCATGTGAGAGACAAAGATGCTGTGCTAACCCTGACAAAGTAAAAATCCTCGTGTCTCTTCTAAAATGTTTCTCGGGGTTATCTGCAAGTCACATCATCAGGACTGTGCTGTAGCTTTCTGTCGGAGCCGAACGCCTGACGCAGTCGTATCGCTGCAACATCTTTTATGCTGCTGCTCTATGCACCCAACGAGTTCTATGAAATTCCTTTCTGTTTTGTCACTCTCCTCTGGCTTTTCTCCAACCATCAAACCAAAGTGCAATCAACTTGATTGACATTGTCTTTTCTCTAGAAAAGCTGCATTGTGAAGATTAATTTCATACGGTGAACTCATCTTTCATAAATCAGTAAATAATTTCAACTCAATTTTATTTATATAGCACCAAATCGCGACAACCTCAAGCACTTTATATTGTAAGGTATACCGTAATACAGAGGAAACCCAACAATAAGATGACCCCCTATGAGCAAGCATTTGGTGACAGTGGGAAGAAAAAACTCCCTTTTAACAGGAAAAAACCCACCAGCAGAACCAGGCTCAGTCATCTGCTATCTGGGGGGTGGAGGGAAAGAGACAGACATGGATTACACAATAGAAAAGTGTTGTGTAACTGAGATGAATGATTAGATCATAATGATGAAATGACTGGAATCAGTCATGTGCAGACTGAAGTGGTCAACGGGCTGCATGCAGATGTTTTTGATATGGCAACTTCTTACAACTGCGTCACAAATGAGAGAAAAACTGCCATCAAGTTCATCAGTGAGGTGTTGGACCTTGACATGCTGCCAAAGCCACTTCAGTGCAGCTTGGTGTTGTTTCTTCAAGTCTTCTCAAGAGACTCTGCTGGAGTCCCCTGTATTCTCTCATTCTGTGTTTTAAACATTGTGATGAGAGCACTGTTTTAAATGCTGGACCACTGGCTTGAGAGCTGGTATTCTGAAGGCCACAGCACATGATTCAGATACTCTTCAAACCATTCGCTGAGCCCTCATGCCCTGAATGGCGGCACTGTAGAAACGTTTCATCAGAAGATAAAGGTGATAACTCACTACAGCTTTGTACTGATTTGCAGTGACCACATCAGCAAAATGCCCCCCACAGCATAACAGAGCCACTGGAGCCCCTCATTTAGGGCTCACTTGTTCAGGCTTCAATCATTTTCCTGGTGTAAGCAACACACTCAGTGTCAAGTACATGTTGAAGTATGACTTTCACATCTCTGTAGACCATTGCTAGTGCTTTTAGCATCACTGATAACTTAAATGTACATCCATCATTGTCATAATTCACATACTGTAAGCCTGCTATAATTTGCTTCTCTATGTAAACATCAGCAGGCTGTCATGGCCCGCAGAGCCTGATCATGTTCTGAGCTGACACTATGTATGCTTATGTGTCACATTGATGCGGTAACTTTTTCAGGCATGCCCCCCACCCCACCCATCAGCAGCCAAAATAGTTCACACCCACACGCCAATTTTTTACCAATCATTGCTGATATAGAACGATATAAGCAATTTGATTAAATAAAATGAGCATGTTGGGCCGCAGTGAGCTCTACTGCACTAACACAACACAGTTTTCAATCATATTTACTAATTTCTTCACTACAGATCTAAGTAAAGATGTTTTTGTCATTTTCCTGTTGAAACATAAGACCGCTGAACAATCTTTGTGACCGAAGCTCCTGTCATGCCCGAACAAAAAACCCTCTTTCAAAGTTGACTTGTTTCTCTTGTTAAAAAGATACGCTATCAGAATCAGGTGCTCCTGCTTTGCATCTGAATACCACAGCGCATTATCAGATTGTACTATTCCATGCACATATGTGGAAGCAACTGCAGCTGTCAGTCATTTGTTTGAATATTTCCAGTTCATGTAGTATGGAAATACAGTACTATGTAGAAGTCTTGAGCCACCTCTCATTTCTTTATATTTTGCTTGGAAAATGGAAAATGTAATGACACATAGTCTTACATAAATAAGACAAAAACAGAGTTTGCACAATTCTCAGGAGCTGGAAAGTCAATATTTGGTATGACCACCTTTATTCTTCAACATAGATCTTCAGACACGGTGGATCAAAATCTGACGTCACTTTTCTGCGTTCATAATTCCATCAATTTTGACAAGATCACCAACACAACAAAGTTTTACAGGTCGCTGTAGACACTCACTGATGAACCTCTGACCCTCCCCTGTACATACTGACGATAATTTGAAGCAAAAATTTGAAATTTGGATTCATCACTCCATCAGACCTGATTTTCAGTCCAGCTCTTGTGTAATTTGGCACACTTCAGCTTTTCTCCCTGTTTCCCTTCCTTTAAAATGACTTGTTGACAGCCACTTGGACCATTACTGATAAGGCTTTGGCAAACAGTAGATGACTCAACTTAAGAGCATCTCTCAGGTCCTCTGTGTTTGCTGGATTTTCTTCTATTCTTAAGGACATGACTTTCAGATACTGAGATGCTCTGGTGTAGTTTTTTTTTTTTTTTAGGTCGGCAACAACTTCTTTTTTCCTCTGCTTGACCAGTTTGCACACCATGCTGAGATGAAAGTTTTCAGCTAATAGCACTTTGCAAATCACCTTGTTGGTGCAAAAATACAATTTTATGCCTGTTAAGATGTGTTCTCTTTAGCATTAGACAGTCTGCTAGTAAGTGCCTAAAGATACAATTTAAAATTGGTTCTTCGTGAAGTTGTCTGTTATGTGTAGACACAAGATTGGATCATCCCTTCAGTTAGGCGTCTTTTTTTTTACCAACCACTGAAAAGTATCAGGTACTGGACAGAAAATGAGTGAAAAAGCAGACAATGTCCAAAGAAAAACTTTGAGTGCTCTTCAGAATGCCTGGAGAACTCAAGACCACATTAAAAAATGACAAAGTCTGGCTGCATGCAGGAAAAATCTAATGAACGAGCAGTGACTCAAACCTTGTGCACTGCACTATATGTGGCACGAACAAATATTTAAATAGGCATCACACCATTTCCCCCCAATCTATAAGCCCTGTAGTTTAAATTCTTGTATGTGATGCGTGCAGACCTACCAGGTTGCCACACTTATAATAGTTTTTAAAGCAATGCTTAAGAAAGAAACTGAAGACAATTGAAAAACTTTGAATAGTTGCAGTACGCTGATCTGTGTCTATCTCACCTGTTGATTGACAGGAGTTCATAGTATCTCTAGCAGGATCATTTGTGACTGCTGTCACAGGTGTGCATGCGACACCATGTGACAGTCACATTACTGAAATACCTGCATCGGATAAGATCTGAAACCTCCATGCTGCTGCTCTGTCACATGTTTTGAGATATATCTATGCAACATTGTATCAATTTTGCATCAACTAAGATTAATGGTGAACATTTTACAGACACTGGTATTTGTACTAGCTGAAATGCTCCTTGCGGACTTTAGACAGCATGATTACTACTAACCATTTTAACTGGTTCATTCATTTATTAAAGGGCTGCTTTTTGCTTTAGGGCACTTCAGTTAGGCAAATTCTTTAAAAATAAAATTCTCCTGATGCCACCATGCAATGAAAAACTTCTTTGTGGTTAATGTCAGCTGAGAAGATCAAAATGATATAAAATGATGAATGATGCCTTTCAATTTTTCACAGTGTCAACTGGCAGTCTTGGCAAGAATGTTTTATCAGTGACTGTTTTATGAAGTACAGTAATGTGCAAACTACCCCTCATTTCTTCATATTTTGCTCAGAAAATGGCAAACAGGTGCAGCAATTTATTGAAACAAGTGCAAACATTCATAGAAATACAGTATATAAGGAAAAGGAAACAGTTTGTACAATTCTAACAAGCTAGAAAGTAAATATTTGCTTTGACCACCTTTATTCTTCAACACAGTCTGAGCGGGTACGTTGACTGGATTGAAAATGTGTGATAAAGCAGCCAATGTCCAAAAAAACAAACAAACTGAAAGAGCTCCAGAAAGCCTGGAGAACTGAAGAAAAATAGAAATAAAAGATGTGGTTTCAGACTTTTCCACAGTACTGTATCCAGCTTTTTGTCCTTTTCTTAAAATTAACATTATGACTGTGTAACAAAATCTAGCCATGCGTGTTTCTGTACACTCACATATTTCACACTTTCTATTTGTGAGCCCGGGTCACAAATTAGTTATTTTTCAAAATACAGATTCTTGTTGTTTCTTACTCAAATAAAACAAGAAATTTGGTAAATCTGTATCTGTTTTTGTGTTTATAAACTGCATACAAGTTACATACTGTAGACTTACTTTATATTCACTGTAAAATGTTTTATTCTACACAGAGAATTTCAAGACAGCACTGTATAATTTCTGGATCAAATATTGAATGATAAACATTTTAGTGACATTTATGACTGCTTTATTCAAGTTGACTGACTTTAGTCATGCTATTTATATGTCAACGGTTTGCAACCAAAGTACAGTGTACAGTTACAGTGCATGCACCCTTAAAACATTACTATATGTATCAGTCTGCCTGATTATCACAATGATTGAAAGAGATTTCCTTCGAATGTTTCTGTACCTGACTTCCAATGCGGGGAAGGCAAATTGTGCGTGAGGCTGCGTAAGGCCCCGTGAAAATAATGTCCGACACGTTGCAGTTTAGCCAGAAGATATCAATCCAATAATCTGAATCCGCACTGCTTTACATAATGAGTTGATCTGCTGAAGAAGGAAACCAGATACCATTGATAATGCTGCATGTGTCACTCAGGTGCAAAAGAAAAAGCCCCTCCCCAGCACATGATGAGTCCTTAAACTGGAATTTCTTTGGTGAGATAATCACCAAGACGTGGAAGTACAATCTGAACAAAATGTACGAAGACAGGCACGTGAGGCACTGAATGGGCAGCAGTATTTTTGGTTCCTGCATATTAAAGAGCAACTGGACTCAAAGCATCTTTGAGTGCGTAAAACTGACAAAAAGCTTCATACAGATGTACAGACTAAAGATTAGAGAGATGGAGTTTAATCTCAAGGAAGTGACCTTGCGCACACAGAGAAACATCTTTTGCGTTGCCTTAGTTAACTTTTTAACTGCTTAGAATGGCTCAGCTGTGTAAAACTGGGGGTTCTAGTATAAAACTGGAAATGTTTGCTTGCTGTTTCAAAGAGTAGAAAAGGGCATGACAAATACGGTGTTGCAAAGGAAAAACATAAGTATGAAATGTAGTGTAAGCCTGACTGACAGGTGTGTTCGCCTGTGACCAGTTTCATGCCTCGACAGAGCACGCAGACGACACACAAATAATTTCCAGTACAGGATTAAATAATTCTTTACCCCAGCTGCAGATACAGCTGCTGAATATGTCACAGTGACGAGGTGTAATATTTACCATGTTTTTTGACCCAGAGGACCCCTTTTTGTAATAACAACACTTTGAGACGTGACAAATTACTCTTCAAATATCCATACAGTATCATTTCAAACGCATATCTATTTAATGCTGTAACTAGAATATTTCCTGCTGTCTATTCTAGGAATAACGTTCCTAGGCTGTACCAGGAAGAGCAGCAGGTAAGCAGTGTTTCAATTCATAAAAGATAAGGCGAGGGCACACCTTGCTTGTGAGTGGTGGAGAGAGTCACACCCCCAAAACTATACAGTATATATATAGATGCTGTTATCCTGCTTGAAGTCACAGTAGAGTTAGGGGTTAGCCTCAGGAGTGATCAGAGCATCATCAGGAGAAAGTCATCAGAATGGGGAACTGCTGTGAAAGAGCTGCTGATTTTTTTGGCCCACAGAAGAACACCTATGTGCGTGTTAGTCTGCCAGCCGTTTGCTTCATCTGGGAGATTGCCATGATTGTTCTGTTCGGAATTTTTATCCGGTATAATTACGAATCAGATGCTAAGCTCTGGATTAATCACAAACACGAGCACAACATCACCAGTGACATTGAGAATGACTTCTACTACAGATATCCCAGTAAGTACAACAATAAACAGCCTGTAAGAGATCTAAAAGGAAAAGTTTCTATTTTAAATACATATGCTGCTTTTATGATCTTGGAGGTTTCAATGAACAACAATCTTGAGAGTCATACTTAGGCATTTTATTGGTGAAAGCTCTGGCAGCAAAGGAATGACTATGAATTCCTAGATTTTTTTAAAAGGTATTTATTTTATTTTATTTTCTCATAGCTGCAAAAGTTTACAGCTAGATTATGGCTTTTTTCATTTTCACTCCTCTAGTTATGTCATCGGCTTTTGTTCACTTATAGAAATTGAAAGTAAGACGTCTTTGCAACTTCACAAAAGGGATTTTAAGAAATTAACTTCCAAAGGCTAAACTTAAGAAAGCCGAAGAGAAATTAACTTAGAAGCTCAACTGAATGCATAAATTGTACATCTAAAATTAGCAAGACACATGATTTAAATCAGAATTATACAAAGTTGAAAATGAAAGTACAATCGAGAAATAGATTTTGATGAATTCAGACGTTCTACTGTTGTTGTATTTTTCAAAAAGGCTGAGGAGGGGTCATGGGTTGCCACCGTGATTTCAGTGAGGCACCAACACTCATTGTCCTTTTTTTTCTATCTCTGCAGGTTTCCAGGATGTGCATGTCATGATCTTTGTTGGTTTCGGCTTTCTCATGACTTTCCTGAAGCGCTACAGCTTTAGTGCTGTGGGCTTTAACTTCCTAATCGCCGCCTTTGGTCTACAGTGGGCTCTTCTCATGCAAGGCTGGTTCCACTCCCTCGACCCCACCACTGGAGCAATCCAGATTGGAATTGAGAAGTAAGTGTCTTCATTCCTTGGTGTGTTATGCAACTCAAAAATGAAACAACATTCTTTAGCTTGTAAAGGTTAATTACTATCTTTAACTGTGCTTGTTTTCTTTCAGTCTGATCAACGCTGACTTCTGCTGCGCCGCATCTCTGATCGCCTACGGTGCCCTCCTGGGTAAAGTAAGCCCCGTCCAGCTGATGATTGTCACCTTATTTGGCGTCACACTTTATGCTGTGGAGGAATACATCATCCTTGACCTCCTTCATGTGAGTCCCAGCAACCACAAAAAAAAATTTGAACTTTCCTTTAGGCTTTCAAATTTGTATTTTGTGCAGCTGCAGCTGTTTTTCTGCTCACTTAAGTGAAACATAATTATTTTCACAGTGCAGAGATTCTGGCGGCTCCATGGTCATTCACGCCTTTGGAGGGTACTATGGTTTGGCCATCTCCTGGGTGCTGTACCGACCAAACCTGCACTTAAGTAAACGCCTCCAGGGGTCTGTCTACCACTCTGATATGTTTGCCATGATTGGTGAGTGACTGGCAATTTATATAGTTTGACACACACTCCGTGTTTTGTTTAGCCCACCTAACATGCACTTTCCTTTTTTACACATCACAGGTACACTGTTCCTGTGGATGTTCTGGCCCAGCTTCAACTCAGCCATCTCACCCCACGGTGACGGACAGCTCAGAGCAGCCATCAACACGTACCTTTCCCTCGCTGCCAGTGTTCTCACCGCTGTGGCCGTCTCCAGTATGGCTGAAAAGAAAGGAAAACTGGACATGGTATTGCACAAAAAAAGCAAGAAAAAAAGCATACACAAGCCCATGACATCCTCTTATTTCTTATGACTAACGTGCTGCTTTTACCTGACAGGTACACATCCAGAATGCCACTCTGGCTGGCGGTGTTGTAATGGGAACAGCAGCTGAATTTATGATCACTCCGTATGGTTCACTCATTGTGGGTTTCTTCTGTGGCATCATCTCCAGCTTTGGGTATCTGCATGTCTCGGTGAGTGATGTCACTCTTTAACCTCCCAGCTTTTGTGCTGAGAGATTTCTGTGTTGTGGTGCTATCAGTGGGAAAAAAAGAGGAAACTTCGTCATGGTGCATGTTGTACTGCAGGAAATCATCAGTGTGATAAGAACTTTTAAGAGCATTCACTGTGTTGTTTTAATATTAAATAATAGACAAAAACAGTACAATAAATGGAAGCAAGGTGTGGTGACTGTGAAATTTGTGCCAACCAAGTGCAAGTGGGGGAGTGTATTTAAATAGAAAACTATTGAAAATTCAAAAGGGGACAAATAGATAAATTAGTATGAAAGATCCTTGACACAGAGACATTTAGTAATTAAAAAAAATCATGTTGCTCTGATAACAGACCACTAATTGATGTATGACTCTTTATTTTTCTCAGCCCTTTTTGGAGAAACGTCTCAAGCTCCAGGATACTTGTGGTATCCACAACCTGCATGCACTGCCAGGGATGCTCGGTGGCTTCGTAGGCGCAATTGTTGCAGCATTTGCGTCTGAAGGCGTCTATAGCAAAGATGGGTGAGTGAACAGAAATGTAAATAAAACTTGAATTTCAAAGCTTGAATAGACCCGTTTACTGACTCACTACTGGTATGAAAGCACACACCCAGTTATCTGGTTACATCTTTTTGAAATGATTCACATTAACTATGTGGTCACATTTGAAGTTTCTACCTCAGTTGCAATGCAACATTCAAGGGCTGTTTTGTTTCTGCGCAGGCTCGTCAACACATTTGACTTGGTAGGCAACTATGCAAACAGAACTATGGGAACGCAGGGAGCCTACCAGGCTGCGGGTACATGTGTGGCAGTTGCATTTGGACTGGTTGGAGGAGTCTGTGTTGGTGAGTTTAATAGCGCTCTAACACCATGAGACCCAAGAAAACTGTAATCTTCCCTTTGAGTCAGTTTGCTTCATGGATTGTTGTTTCATTGATTATTATGTCATGGGGAAGATGTTGTCTGTCCTGATGTATTGGGTAAATAAATCGATGAATACATCTAGAAGTTAAAAAAAAATTCTTGACCCCCCCCCCCCCAAACACACCCTTTTTTGTTCTTTTAATTGTAAAATAGGATTTACAGTGAACAATAATATCATAAGCAATGATAACTGAAGTAACAGGTCTTAATGACATATTTTTCTCTCTTTAAAGGTTTCATCCTGAGGCTTCCCATCTGGGCAGATCCTGCTGATGACTTCTGCTTTGATGATGAAGCTTACTGGGAGGTAAGAGTGCAATTTTACCACTAGATGGTGTTCTTGCCCTTTGACTTTGCAGACCTCAGGTACTGGTACATTTTTGGTTCGTCTTCTGATTCAATCTGTTTTTTGTTTGTTTTTTTTCCAGCTTCCTGAGGATGAAGAGACAATCCCTCCTGTTTTGGAGTACAACAACCACATGACAAGCAAGACCCAAGACACGTAAGCTCAGGAATATTTAAGCATCCTCCTCATTTACTGCTCCCTCATGAACTCCTTGTTAACTGGGATTTCCCTCTTTGTATTTCGCAGATGTGAGTCAAATTTCGCTCTGGAGGAAAGTTAAAGCCTTGCAGCGAGAGACCAGTCCTTCTCATATCATTATGGACTTGAAGCAATTGTCAAACAACACTAAGTGATGAAGGAGCTTTGAAATTTACCAATTCCATGAGACAGAAATGTTTTGATGTAAAAGGCTTGACTTGCACCATTTATGCCTCATACATTACCAATTATTGGAAGCTTTAAGTTACAGTGACGTGAAATAATCTATAAATATCTAAATGAACAAAATATTATTGGGAAACAAATGTATTAAAGCTGCTAATTTTAATTTACTTTCACTTTGGAAGGAATGTCATAAATTCTGACTTAAGAATACCAAGTAGATGTGAAAGACAATGTGTTTATAAGCTGATTATGATGCACTGAGAGCTATTATTGTGCTGCCAAGTAATGTTATTATTTGCAATGAAGAATAGTGTAAAATCTTAGTTATTAGTTATTTCTGTCAAATTATTTATAGTTCTTTGGAAACTATAGTGTAGTATGTACATATAGTTCCACCATTTTTCTTGGTGCATAAATTACATATTTTCTCTTTAGAAGTTTAGAGCAATTATAGTAACTATGATACATTTTCTAGCAATTAGCTTGGTGTAAAATTGAATGTTACCCTCAATAAAGAATATATGATTGTATGTAACAGCTTTCTAGATTTATTTAAGGCATCTTACAGATTCATTTTATTAGTTAAACTTGGCAAAAGTTAATCAAGTCCAGAGGTGGACAAAGTACAGACTTTCTGTACTTAAGTAGAAGTACAAGTACTTATGTTAAAATATATATTGGTAAAAGTTGAAGTACTGGTTCAACTTCTTTACTTGAGTAAAAGTACAAAAATACAGGCTCTGAAATGTACTGAAAGTAAGAAAGTAAAAGTAGCAGGTTGTATAAATGTTGAATTCAGTGAATGAATCTCTGCATCAGAACTCATCTCTGCTACACTTCATGTAACCTGTAACTGACCATGAACACAGACACTGTGCACCAGTCCAACAGAGAGCTTTACTGCAAATACAGTACAGCAAGCCGACCTGTTTATCATGCACTAAACTACAGTACTTTCATACAATCTTTGAATTACACAAAGTCTTCCTCTCCTGTCCTCTTTCTTACATCTCTGAATGAACTTCTCTCTCATTCTTTTCTCTCCCTGCAAATGCAGCAGCTGTTCTTTTAGCTAGCAGACACACTGTGTGACAAACTGCAGACACTTTTGTGTGTTTGCTGATATTTGTTGAGCATTTAGAAACATATTTAAAATTACCTGCCACACGTTACTCGCTTTATTTTCGCTCCTCTTCAGTAGTGCAGGCTAAGATGCTGAAGTACCGCGAGCACAACTTACTGACTCGGTCCGGCCCACTGTAACCCCTGATTATAGCGCTATATATGATACATAAATTATATGTTTTTGCCTCTTTAAAATGTAGGGAGTAAAAGTAAAAAGTAGTCAGAAAAATAAATACTGAAGTAAAGTACAGATACCTGAAAAATCTACTTAAGTACAGTAATGAAGTATTTGTACTCTGATCAAGTCTAACACAAAAGTTGTGCAATAAATCCCCCTTATGACTCATCATTTTCAGTTTATATGGGAAATATTTTAGATGTTGAAGATTCAGTTTAGAGGATTTATTTTAAAGTGAAGCTAAACTGTGATAAATTAAACATAAAGGTGCTTACATTATTTAGACTTGCATCACTGATTGAAATGGGGTGATAATTAAAACTGGTTATTATAACCTTTGTGAGTGGAATAGTTTTAGCTCAGTGTTCCTAATAATCTGGAACATGAATCTAGTTTCAGTTGAAAAAGTAAGAATTTCTTTACTGATTGCATGTCTATACAACATCTAGGCACATACAAGTATTCATTTTCTTAACAAAATAATGTCATAGTTGAAAAGTTATAATACCAAAAGCAACCATGCTCCTTGATTAACTGATATTTCTTCCTGCTTTACTGCTTTGCTACCCTAAGTTGCAGCATTCTGAAAGAAGCTGAGTCTTAGTGTCCAGTTTGTGTAATGATATTGAAGTAATCATTGCCAAGTAAATAAAAAATGAGAATGAATTTACCCAGAATCAATAAAAGCTGACAAATGAAATTCTCTCAGAAAGTGGAATGAACACAGTTTGACTGAGTCGACAGGATTTGTTTTCAGTCTGTGAGATCAAGTCAAGAAAGACATTTAGATACAGGCACACTGTCATTGTAAAGCCCACTGGTTCAGCAAACATGTGACCTTCTGATTATAGGAAAAGGTCTAATTCACAAGGCAATGCTTCTCACACAACACGATCACCATGTAGAATATTTTACCATTTATATATATCAATCTGAGGCCAGGCAGGGCAGACCAATCCCCGGCTTTCGAGCCTGGTGATTGGAACATGGTACATCATCTCTTTGGTGGAGAAGGAGCCTGAGCTCGTGTGAGGTTGAGAGATACCGGCTAGATATGGTCGGGCCCACTTCAGTGCAAGGCCTGGGCTCTGGTACCAGTCTCCTGGAGAGGGGTTGGACTCTGGTCTAGTCTGGTGTTGCTCTTGGTGAGACACGGCAGGCTGGGGTGGGTATCCTTGTATTCCCTCGGCTTGCTTCCTGTACACTGGAGTTTTCACCGGTGGATGAGAGGGTCCTTTCTCTGCACCTTTGGGCCCAGGAATGGGTCCATGTTGTTTGTGCATATGCACCAAATGACAGATCAGAGTACTCAGCACCATTAGGAGGGGTGCTCAAGGGTGCTCCATTCTGTGACTCCGTCGTCCTTCTGAGAGACTTCAACACTCACATGGGCGACGTGGTGTTTTATTTGACTTCTGTGCAAACCACAGTTTGTCCATAACAAACACCATGTTCGAACATAAGAATGTCCATAAGTGCACATGGCACCAGGACACCCTAGGTTGCAGGTTGATGATTAATTTTGTAATCGTATCATCAGATCTGCCGCCGGATGTTCTAGACACTTGGGTGACGAGAGCAGCTGAGCTGTCAACTGATAACTACCTGGTGGTGAGTTGGATCAGGTGGCGGGGGAGGATGCTGGGAATCCCTGGCAGAGGCCCCACTCCATGAGATCATCAACGATCACCTCTGGCAGAACTTCAGCAGCATTCTGAGGGAGGCTGAGGACATTGAGTCTGACTGGACCATGTTCCACACCTCCATTGTTGAGGCTGCTGCTCAGAGCTGTGTCTGCAAGGTGGTTAGTGCCTATCATGGTGGTAATCCCTGAACCACATGGTGGAGACCGGTGATAAAGGGAGCCATCAAGCTGAAAAAGGAGTCCTATCCAGCTTGGTTAGCCTGTGGGACTTCAGAGGCAGCTGATGGGTACCAAATGGTGGGAGGTTCCTCCCTTGGTGATCTACAGCGGTTTGCAGCCGATTGTGAAGTAGCAGATATGAGAATTAGCACCTCAAAGTCTGAGGCCATGGTCCTCAGCCAGAAAAAAATGGAGTGCCCAGTCTGGGTCAGGAACAAATTGTTGCCTCAAGTGGAGGAGGTTAAGTATCTCGGGGTCTTGTTCACAAGTAAGGGGAGCGGGACATTGACAGATGGATTGGAGCCATGACTTCAGTGACATGGACGCTGCATTGGTCCATCATGGTGAAGAGAGAGCTGAGCGTAAAAGCGAAGCTGTCGATTTACCGGTCGATCTACATCACGAGCTTTGGGTAGTGACCGAAAGAACAAGATCGCAAATACAAGGGGCATGAAATGAGCACCTCCAAAGGGTGGCTGGGCTCCCCCTTAGTGATAGGATGAAGAGTACAGTCATCTGAGAGGGGCTCAGAGTAGAGCCACTACTCCTCCACATCGAAAAGAGCCAGTTGAAGTGGTTCGGGCATCTAACTATGATGCCTCCTGGGCACCTCTTAGGTGAGGTATTCTGGGTATGTCCTTACCAGGAGGAGGTCCCAGGGCAGACCACGGACACATTGGAGATGCCCTGGATAAGCAGAAGAAGATGGATGGATGGATATTACTTTCAGTCACATTTATTCTCAACTGGTACTTGTCTTTCTTAGCAACCAGTTTCTATGTCCATGTTCTCTAAGAAAGATAAATGGCTTTGTTTATATTTCAGCCACTTGTAGGCTTAAAAAAACAAAACAAAAACAAAATCTACTCACCACAGATACAGTAAGTCTCTATTCATGTGATCTGTATAGAAGCACAACAAAATTACGTACAATCCTATTTCTTAATGCCTCCAAGATAATACATGGCCTTAATGATGTATTAGCAAACAATAAAGATACTTTAAATTATATACCACTAATATCCACACACCATACCTGAAAAGACTTTGCAATCCATCAACTTGAAGTTGTCTACCTTCTGAAACTACAGTCTTAAAGAGTAATCCAGTCTGTTGTGTGAGTATGCATAGCTAGTGAGTATGTGTCTAGAGAGCCATGAATGTGTCTACTGTATGTGCTTTGGGTTTGTCTGTGTTTTCTTTCTTTTTTTTCCACTGAAACTTGATGATGCACAAATTGTGAATGAATGAATTGTGAAAAAAAGTTCTATCAAACTCAGAATGGTTTTCAAAAACCAGAAACAAGAAAATAAAAAAGAAACATAGAACAAAAATTAAACAGCTAAACCAGGGCTAAATGAAACAGCATTAAGAAGAATCAACTTAAAAGAAATATATGCATATACTTATAGAAAAAAAAGGCAAACCTGGGTCAATCTAGATGGCTAAACAGTCACAATTTCATCCAGAACAGGTCCTGATCTGTCCACATTTTTCTTCCTCAGTCCCTTTTTTCGTTATCTCTCCTCCCTTTAGTGCCCCTGCAAAATATACCTTTGAGTCCAATGCACATAGTAGGCAATGTGTCTAACAATTTCAGAGAAAGAAGAAAGAGAAGTAGTAGTGATCAGCCATTGTGTTACCAGGTTGACTCCAGCAATTCCCAGATTCGGGTCTGCTGTCTTGCCAAAATTTTCTTTTTGGAGTGATAAAAAAATCTTGTACAATTCTTCCATGAAAATTCTGTCCACTGAGCAGAACTGGAGGTGCTGGCATTTGTTTTACATATATTCCTCTGTCAATGGAAGATTTGTGTCCTTCGCCCATTTGACATTAATATGCCCCGTGATCCGGCCCCAGATAAGCGGAAGAGAATGGATGGATGGATGGATGGATGGATGGATGGATGGATGGATGGATGGATGGATGGATGGATACTGGGTGGAATGCCTCTTAAAGGACTGCATACATAAATACAGTGTAGAAACCAGTCTTTTGTGGATGTTTTCCTTTTAGGCATTGATAAAAATATTAATGAGTGATGTCTCAGGTGCAAGTATCTTTAGAAATCACTTTGCTCAAATTCTGTTTCCCGAGGTGTGAGAGGCTATATAGGTTTGTTTAGGTTGAAATTATACTGTGTGAAGTAATATCTCTCCAGGAACATTCTCTAAATCTTCCAAATAGTTGTGCTGGTTTAAAGTCTGTATCATATTGCATCAATCTTAGCATTCAGATTTTCCTCCCCAATTAATTTTTTTTACATTGCTCAAAAGAAATATTTAAAGTTACTTTTGTCAGATCATTTAGTTTACCTAAATGTTTCTTCTGCCAACAAATATCACCTAATGAAGACTGTAAAGTAATATCTAATTGGGTAAGTTTGAAAATTTCCATTTTGCTTCATATCTATATTGAAGTTGTGCTGCTTTCTAGTAGTCCTCCAAAAATCGGAGGGACATTCCACCTTGATCTTTTGGTAGCTGCACATTTTTGAGATTTACCCTGGATTTCCCCCCCCCCCCTTGCCATAGATGAACTGAAAATGCTTCTTTTCCAGGCAGTGAATAGGTTTGCTGGAATCTCTACAGGTAAGGAGTGAAAGAATCAGCAGACATGGCAAAATATTCATTTTCACAATCTATATCCAGACCAGTTGTTAGGGGTGCCTGTCTTTTAAAGTCTACTTTTATCTTTTGTGTAATAGAGCCATAATTTGAGTTAGAAATACTTTAAAAATATTTTAGTATGAAACGTGCCCATGACTCTCAAACTATTTGGGCATAAATCCACTGCAAAGAGGTGTGACAAAGGCTGAATGAATTTGATTTTTGTTTCACTAAAGTTCAACTGTTAATTAAAAATTGTGGGCTGATTAGTGTAAGCTGTCTTCTGAAGGTTGTCATGCCAGAAAAAGTTTGACAACCTCCTTTGTACGGCGGGGTCAGTGAAGATTACAGCTTTCGTTGTGGATCAATTAAAATACAGTTCTGGCCATGATGCAAAACTCCAAACAACTACAAGGCATCTTGCTATTATAACACAACAGAAGTAGTGCCAATAATCTTGGGATCCACCCATTACTGTATTTCATTTTGATGTCATGCCTGCAAAGTATCGTGACTGCATCTTTCAAGATTGGGCGTTTGGGTGCTGACAAAAGAATTATAGCTACACAAACAGACCTGCCAACATAATCAAAACCAGATTAGTGGAGTATTCTTGTAAGCTACAGTAGGTGTGTTTAACACTTCATTTGCCATGGTGACACATACACACAGACTCATAAAATAAAAACAATACCGTCCAGGCCGTGAAAAGAACTGTTAGCATTCTTCTTCCGCAGAGATAAAAATCCTGCGGGCTAACTGCCAGCTCTCACCCCAAGCAGAGCCTAGCTGTGCAACTGTGTGGACGCCCGCTCACTGAACATATCAGTGAATAATGTGCTAAAAATACAGACAGTATCATGCCAAGGCAACTTATATGTGTGTGTCTGTGCCCACCTTTTGCAGCTATAGCAGCTTCAACTCCTCTGGGAAGGCTTTCCACAAGCCTTCCCAGAGGAGGCTTGTGGTCAAAAATTCCCATGTTTTTATGGGAATTTTTGACCATTCTTCCAGAAGTGCATTTTTGAGGTCAGACATTGATGTTGGATGAGAACACCTGGCTTGCAGTCTCTGCGCTAATTCATCTCAAAGGTGTTTTGTTGGGTTGAGGTCGAGACTCTGTGCAGGCCAGATACATTTTTTCATACCACAGCTCCCCACTGATCGTTGCTGCCTCCCCTGGAATGTGGGTGCCTGTGGGTCATGCCACGTATTTATTTAATTGGCTCAGGTGGTGGAATGAGTTGTCTGCTAATATGAGCATCACTGCTGAAGTGTCCTTGGGAAAGACAGACCTTTTTCTGCACTTTTTAAAAAAAGATTGTTTATCATAAGGTCAGTATGGTGGTGCTGTGGTTGGCACTGTCACCTCACAGCAAGAGCGTCCTGGGTTTGAATCCAGTCTGGGGCCTTTCTGTGCAGAATTTGCATGTTCTCCCCGTGTCTGCATGGGTTCTCTGCAGGTACTCCAGCTTCCTCCCCTAGTCCAAAAACATGCATGGGGTTAGCGTAACTGGTTATTCTAAATTGGCTGTAGGTGTGAATGTGAGATGGAATGGGTTGTCTGTCTCTCTGTGTTAGTCCTATGACAGACTGGTGACCTGTCCAGGGTGTACCCCGCCTCTCGCCCTATGACAGCTGGGATAGGCTCCAGCCCCCCCGACAACCGTGAAAAGGATAAGCGGAAGAAGATGGATGGATAATAAAATGAAGTATCATTCTTGTAATGATGTATTGGTTACCCTGTTTTTTGGGGGTTTGCACATCGTTGGCATCACATCACAAAAACACACAAATAAAAAAACTAAACAAACTATATCCATCCGTTACATTTCAAACAGATATTAATTATCTATGAAATTTTGTTTCTTGGTAGTATTTTTTTCTTTATTCCACAAGGTGGAGCTATGATGTAATTAATTGCATGAAGCCTGGAAGCAGGATCAGTTGCTATTTCTCTATCCAGCTGTAAATTAAGCATTTGTTGATCAATGTGCTCAGAGAGATGTTCGCTTTAAGGGTGAACAGTAGTTAGTCTGTTAGTGCAAATGTTACATTAGAGTTGGGACTTTTCTCTCCAACTTGGGACCACACAGCATCTGAATTTAGATCTCATGATGATGCATGCTATATTATGCATAAAGATCATTTTTAGAACAGTTGAACAAACTCTTTTGTGTTTTTTAAAGTTACTGCCTGTCATGTCAAGACAGATTTTGTCTTCATTTCCCTCTAAATAAAAAAATATTTATTTTTAAAAAGTGTCCAGCTGATGACTGTTAATAAAGTTTAATAAAGTTCAATAAAGGAATCTAATCTTAAGTTTGTAAGTTCCGTGGTGCTTAAACTCACGTCTCTGATTAATCAAATCCAAATCTCACTCAAATAACGAGCCGATCCGTGAAGGATCTCCACAGCAGCAGTGCACAGGTTCATTCTGACTTTGCTTAAGGTGTGAGTCTGAAGAGGCGTTGTTGAGAGGGCTCCCTTAGGTCATCACAGGCTCACTTGATGGCCCCAGTCCTCTGGTCACCCTTTATTTTGATGGTAATGAGGCCTGGACAGGCCAGTCAATAGAATCACTTACTGACCAGTCACTGTGACATTAATGAGCTCTAAATACACTGAGTGGACATGTGCTTTACTCTGGTTTTGTCAGGTTGGCTTTATTGGGCAAAAAGGTCTCTGAAAAGATGTAATGGGGTTAAACAAGTTAACTATGGGGTTAAAATATTGATGGGATTACCTCAGAGTTTCAGTTATCAGTTCAGTGAAACTGATAATAGTGAAAGCCAGATCAAGGGCTCAGTAAAAGACAGTGTTTGCACTTTGAATAAAAACTCCCAACTGCACTATAAGTGCACACAGTGTAAAATCAGAGATGGATATTTTACTTACTGTAATAGCTTTCCAAAAAATTCATCACACAAATTTGGGCTTTAAAAAATTCAAATCCAGGGCATTATGCTAGTTACCTAAACTAAAGATTTTCAAAAGCATTTTGCATATTAGACAATATCACGGCAATTTTTGATCATGTTTGATCAATAATGAAAAAAATGTTTACTACCATAAAAAAAGCTAAAAACTCAATTTATAATTTTCTGTAAATCACATTTAATAATTTCTTTTTCAAAGAAAGGTTTGGTGTGCATTATTGTTATTTTACATTATTGATATTTTAAACAAGTAAGCACAGCATGAACCTGTGAAACATATTGTAGCTGACATGTTGACACTTCATCTGATTTTGCCAGTGATAAAGCACCACAAATTATTTGTTTGTGACCATAATTAATGATTTCTAATCAAGCTGAGTGCTGTGGTCTTTTTGCTTGTATAAAGATTGACGCTAGTGGTGTTGAGCCCATCACATGTGTTTAGAAGTTGTGAGTCTGAGATCTAAGTTTTCTTAAATTTTTGATGAGGGATCCTGGAGTTGAGACAGAATCGCTGTAACAGAGATGTTTCTCTTACATCACAGTGCAGACAGACCATCGCAGGGACCCGATGCCATAGGAGAGTAAACACACCTCCTCTTGTGAATCATATGACCCTGGGGAGAGTGTTTGTGAAACCACTTGGTCTGCTATTGTCCTCCTGGGACTGGCCTCCTCTGAAAAGCTGCAGAAAGCCTGTAATCAGATTAAAGGTTGCTGGGAAGGGGAGGGGGGATTTTTGAGGAATAGCGAAGAGGTCGTGGAAGTTCTCTAATCAGTACCTGCCATTGAAGTGCAGAAGAGGGGCTAAATAACGCAGCAGGAGGGGAGGCGGGAGCCAAGCTGGAGGGACAAATTGGCCTGTTGTTGGAGGGGGATAATGGGACAATGAGGGAGGGGAGTATAATCAGTGTGTATTGAGCAGTAGAGAATAGGTGCAATGGGAAAAGGAGGAGACCGAAGAACTCCAAAGGCAGTGGGCCTTGTCCCATCTTGCCCTGGCAATTATATCACCTTTGTGAGCTGATTGGAGCAGGCTGCAGTGTCCATCTGGGCTTATAGATGGATGCAACAACCTACATTTTCTCACTGTCCTTGCCAAGTGGTCTCACCAGGCCACTGAGCAAGATATCGGGGGCTCTTGTGGTCTAGAAATTGCGAGCACCCTCCCCAAAAGGCTCCTTCCAGAAGTCGACAACCTCTAAATGCCACGTGACAGTGACAATAACAAGTCAAATCTCTATGCTTTCTCTCAGATTGCTTCATTACATTATCTCATTTGGAATCAACCCAAGACTAATGATATTTATTGCACTTTAGGGCTGTCATATTGTTGCTGATGCAGTGAGATGTGATGAAATCTCATCTAACCAATAAAATTAGCCACCTCACTGTCTCAAGCTTGTAATGCTCTGTCACAAAACATCCCAATGAGTGCTGAGCTCCACCAGTTTTTCTGTTGGATTCTTTCTGCCATTGTGATTACTCATCAAACGTCCGCTGGCTGAACACCAGGCATCACTAAAGACCAATCACTACTTTTTCATTCACTTGACAAGAGTCCATTTGTTGGGGTCAAAGGGGAAAGTCTCAGGGGGGAAGACCTCTAGGCCGGCACTGGTGAGAAGGAGAACCGGAGAAATCACTATTAATAGCAGGGGACTGCTTTGATTTGGGCACAAAGGCCACTAGTTCCCTGCCTAGATTAAAGAAGTGGAAATAAGAGCCAGTTTAAAACATGTGCAAGAGATCCAAATTTAATGGTTTAGATAATTAGGTGCACCTGCCTGTGAGAGCCCCAATTAATGCCTGTAAGATCATTTTTATTATTGTAATAAAACCTAAAGTGCAATATTTCTCAGCTTGTTTATCGCTGATTGACAGCATTAATAAATTAAGCATTAATATTTTGCATTTTAGTTTATACTGAAAGGAAGAAAAACACTACAGTGTGCATAAGGCTGCCCTTTTACAGAGAGGGTTTCATAAAGAGCAAACACATGAATTCTACAAAAATTAAACAAAAGTTTGTTGACAACATTTACAAACAGCTGCTGTTCATCAAGTTTGATCAAAGACCGTGAGAAAAGCTAAATATCATTGAAATTTGGTCTCGTTTGATGAGTGGCACTTCCCTCAGCTCAGTATTATCACACCATTTAAAAATTCTTTCATTCTTTCATCATTTAGTACAGGTTTGTGAAGACATACAGAAAGTCTTAAATGTATATCAAAGAAAGCAAATAGTAAAACAGCTTCTGAGATAAAGCGACAATACAGTGAGAAACTTGATGCAAAGCTACTCAGAGAAACAGGAATTTTGCTCACATGTGAGAAAGATTTGTTTTGGTCTGACTTGCAAACTGTGAATTTCTCTGCTTCACTTCCTCTTCCGTTATTATCTAGTTATAGTTATTTAGTTATTATTATTTTGTATATAATGAATAAATGAAATAGGTTTCTCCTCCCTGTGACTTCAATTCCACGATGTTAAAAACAGGTAGGACTGGGAGGATGGGTGCGTGAGCTGCTTAGTGAGCTGTTTAAACAAGCGTGAGACTCCTACGTGGACACTGAAAGGCCTTCAGATGGCTGTAAGGCTGCCCTGGTGACATTTTAGACATTCAGTTATGCTTTTGTTCAGGCAGGACTGTGTACAGGAAAGTAACCTGCATGTATTTGCCTTGGTGTCACACATATACTAATACACAACAAGTAGGGCACTTAAAAAAAAAAGTTTGCTTCTTTTTTGCTAGCGTTTTAAAACACCTACTATTCACTGGTAGCTGCTCAATAAATCTCTGCTACTGGAAAGAAAATAATTAGTGGGTTCTTTAACTTGAAACCAAGAAATGGATCTAGGAGACTTGCATTCATTATGTTAATCAAGCAGAAGTAAGAAGCAGAAGTGTATGTGACTGGACTCCTTCCCTTCTAAAACTCATCTTTGCAGACACCAGAAGATTTCTTCTACCCTCGACCTTAAGGGAACTTTTCTTAACCTGCTTTAAACATTTGGTTCCACAAGGAAAACATAAAGATCAATATCAATAATATTCATTACTCACAATATAGAGTGTCTCAGGGGTCACTGATTAGGGATGGAAAGAACTAAAGAGTATTTATAGCTATAATTCATGTACTGGAATGTTTCTCATGAACAGGGAGTGGATTTTTCTTGTTTTGACCATTATTAAAATTAATTTCTTTCATTTCAATCTTTGTTTGTCTGTGATGTGATGACCCAGTGGTTAAGGCGAACTCTTGTGAAGTTCCATCTTGGTGCTTTGAAACAAGATGTGGGCCCTGTTCACACCTACATGGGGATTGTGGTATATGTCGCTTTTTGTATGTGCTGTGGCCGCTCATCCACATGTAAACAGTGTGTTAGGTCACGGAAAACAGAAAACATTTTCAGAATGTCCTGGTTTGTGTGTGGAGTTTGCATGTCCTCCCTGTGCCTGCATGCATTTTCTCTGGGTACTCAGACATGCATGTTTGGTTAAATGGTGAATCTAAATTGACTTTAGGTGTGACTGTGAGTGTGAATGGCTGGCTGTGTTGGCCCATAGACTGGCGGACTGTCCAGTATCTCACATTTCGCACTTTGACAGCTTGGATGTGTTCCGGCCCCTCTGTGATCCTGAAATTGGATAAATACTGTTGCATTCAGCAGAATGACCTGCCCGAGGAAATCCAGCTCACTTCATCAGTGTCTTCTTCTAAATCACTGCTAAACACTCATTTAAATCCTAATGCTTTTTGGGGGGGAAATTTAGTATAGATTTTATATTTTTTAATATTCTTAGCTTAACTCTATCTTATTCTTTTTTTAAATGTTAATTTTAAGCTATTTGTTACAATGAAATCACACTGTATCTTATTCTTGTCTTGTTTGATACACCGAGCAAGCATAGCATTATGACCACTGTCATAATTAAGTGAAGTGGATAACTGATTATCTCCTTATCATGGCACCTGTGGATGGGATGTATCAGGGATGTATGGCCGAGTGTGTGTGCGTCGCTTACCTGGGGAACACCTGGCACCAGGACGCACTATCGGAAGAAGGCAAGCCGGAGGAGGCAGTGTGATGCTTTGGGAAATGTTCTGCTGGGAAACCTTAAGTCCTGCCATCTATGTGGATGTTACTTTGACACGTACCACCTACCTAAGCATTGCTGCAGACCATGCACACCCTCTCGTGGAAACAGTATTCCCTGATGGCTGTGGCCTCTTTCAGCAGGACAGAGCATGATGTTACCACTCCCATGCTTGACAGTTGGTACATAGTTCTTAGGTTTGAAAGCCTCACTTTTAATCCTCCCAACATACCTCTTGTCACTGTGGCCACATAATTCAGTCATTGTTTCATCGGACCATAAACCTTTTCTCCAGAAGACATTTGGGCTGTTCATGTGGACAACTGCAAATTTCAATCGAGCTTGAAGGTGTCAAGTTTGGAGCAGGGGCTTCTTTTTGATCAGCACCCTTTTAGTCCACAGCAATTTAAAAATTGCTTCACTGTGGACAGTGACGCTGGTGTTCCAGTAGTTTCCAGTTTATGGCAGGCTTGAGCCTTAGTGGTTCCTGGGCTGCTGTTGAACATCCTCTCATCTGAGGGTGACAGTTTGGGTCATCTTCCAGACCTTGGCAAACTGATGACACAGCTGAATAACTTGCACTTATTTACATTTATTTGAACTGATGACCTTCTCAATTCATGAAACTCTACAATTATCCTTCTTGGATCTTCCCTGAGTTCCTTGGACTTTCCCATTGTTTTGAGTGTTGGTCAATCTAATGAGTGCTCTCAAACTAATCCTTTTTATGCTGGCACAGAAAAACTACCAGTTGTCAATCATGAGCACTAAATCCAAAATAACTTCAAACTTGTGCACCCAGTTCTTGTTTTTTAAAGTTGTTAAAGATGTATCCTGCCCCCCCCCCCCCCTAAAAAAAGGAACGGTTTAAAGAAATAATTAAAATCTCCAAATTACTATGACATTCATGCTCATGATGAGTGTATGTAAACCTCTGGCCACAACTGGTTGCATTCACATGGACATCTTCAGTGTTTCATACTGGCTGCTTCTCCTCCACATCGAGAGGAGCAAGTTGAGGTGGCTTGGGCATCTGACTAGGAACTGTATTTATGTTTGAATCAAAATTTCCCATTGACCTCACACAGGCCAGATATGGCCCATGGGCCAAACCATACCCCAGGTCTGTCCTAGAGTATTTATTATTTCTGTAAAGGTAATTGCTTGCAACATTAACCTTTATGATAAGATAACCTTTATTCATGCACAGATGCTATAACAACCCAGCTGACTTCCAAAATGCAGTGACATCTCCAAAAGACTTGATATGCATCTACAAAGAGCAACTCTTGTACCAATTAGTAGCAGAACGAAAGCAAAGTGATACCATAACAGCGAGTAACCACTCTATAACTGTAAGACAGCAGTGAAAAACCACAATCTACCATACACTTAGAAAATCCTTCATCTCACTGGACCTCTTTTCACACTACTGAGGAATGAAAATAGGTGATCATTGCTGAACAGGATGTGGAGAAAGAACTATTGAGAACAATTTGTACAACATGTGGCATGCACCATGTCAATGCAATTAGTCACATCGATTTTTCCTGTGCTGACTATATACAGGGTTTTACAAAAGTCAACTCACTTTTTAAAAAATGTATCTTACCAACTGTAAAAAGCATGCTGATGAGACACACTGGCAGAGAGGGGGCAGTAATCTCACACTTCACACTGCGACAAATGCAAAGGAGGGAAAGTCATGGAAAAAAGGAGGGAAGAGGGGGACAGGAAAGGTGGGGAGAGCAATGATTCTCTTGGGAAGGGAGGGTGTTTGGGTGAAAAGCAACAGCATATGTATTGTTGGAGGCCCTGACTCGCCACCCTGGAGAGCTTGCTGTTCCCACGGTTTGCTCAACAAACAAACGCACCCCTCCACCCCAAAACACACGCACACACACACCACACCACACACCACCATGCTCTTGCACGCAGTGGTGATGTCATTAATTACCATCAAAATGAGCATGACAGCAAGCAAGTGTGCATGCGTCTGCCAGCGAGGCTTTGTGCATGTTTGTGTGTGTGTGTGTGTGTGTATGTGTGTGCGTATGTGAGTGTCTGTGTGTGTGAGTGAGAGCGAGGGAGATGTAGGGAATGAGAAAGAAAGAGACCATTGTCCATTCTGAAATAAAGAAATCTCCACTGAAGCATTGTAAATGGAAAAGGCAGAAAAATGGACCAAATTCTGGGATCTTTGAGTGAGAGCTGGGCTGTCACATCTCGTCAGAGCCTCACAAAACCTGATGTGCACACATTGCCCTGCCTGGATACAGAGACACACTGTGGCCCTGTGCTTGTGTGCTCTCCTGATGAAATTCAAGCTTTTCCCTCTCAGCCTCACAGGGATCTTGTTTTATGAACATCATTTGTTTTATTCGTGCCCGCTGTTTTTCTTTTCCAAGAACTAGCAAAATTGACAGTTTTGGGGTTTTTTTTTAGCATAACTTCAGATTTTACAGTAATTTTACTGCATAATGCCACATTAGAATATCACTGGACTTATTTTGCATGCAATCAGATCATTAGGAAAAACAGTCGACTTCAGCCTTGCAACATTTTTTTTCTTTCTCTTTGGTCCAATATCTCATTTTCTCAGGAAATTTTGACATGTTTGCATCCAAATATTGGAAAATACACGAATGCTGTGCACATCTCTTTTACCACAGCACATAGTATGTTTACCTATACCAACTGTATGAGTAATATACTTTTAACCTGTTATAGGTGCTTTAGATGAACATACTCAAACCTTGTCACTCAGGTGACACATGATTTGTCTTGTCTTGATGATTTCTCTTGTGAATTGTCCCAGTTATATGTATGTGGCGTTTTTTTTTAACGGTACTTTTTGCATTATAATGATCAATCAAGTTGAACTTGATAGACAGTTTTCAGCTCATGTTATCAGAAATCTGATTTATCAGAGCAGAATTTAACCAAATCAGCTCCTTGTATAAACAATGACTAGTTTTACTTGTGAAAAAATGTGCTTACTTTGAGTCTACACCCATGTTCATGGCCATGTAAGACTGTGCCTGACACAGTGGTGCTTTGAGTCACTAACATGCAGATTTTTAACCCAATTAATGGTAATCGTTGACAATTTAAGTGTTTTATAACGCTAAGTTAGTTGAACAAGCCAAAGGGGTGTGTGTGTGTGTGTGTGTGTGTGTGTGTGTGTGTGTGTGTGTGTGTGTGTGTGTGTGTGTGTGTGT
>JAVDPK010000855.1:138215-192373 GCA_034780415.1 Cichlasoma orientale | reverse complement strand
TGTGTGTGTGTGTGTGTGTGTGTGTGTGTGTGTGTGTGTGTGTGTGTCAGGTTTTTTGGCACTACATGGATCATTGTATGGACCTTCATTAGAGATCATTTGGTTTTTTGGCACAGTGGGCCTCACTAAGCTTTGGCTGTGCAGTGAACCAGACCAGGGACAGAGATTACTGTTGAATGTGTGGCCATAAATGCACGGGATTCCACCTCATCAAAGTTTGCACAGATAATTGCTACTATTTGATCTCCACTATCTGAAAAGAAACCGTGTTAATTAGAGGCTTTGATGGGGAAGCGGAGAGAAGAGAAACAAATGTGTGCTTTGTTGTCCTGTAGAAATCTCTCCTCTCAGGGGTTTATGTATCTGCAGAGCTGGAAGGCTTTTGTCTCCAAAAACTTTGACGAGGTCCTTGTTTCAGGACCAGTCCCATCTCTGTCTTTGGGAAAAAATCCAACTGCCAATTCATCAGCCATCCCAGAGAACTAAAACAATGCCCTGCATTGAAGATGTGAGATTGACAGTTTAAAATCCTTCACTCTGAGTTGTAATGTATGCTTAAACTAATGTACGTATGCTAAGCTCATTGAGATACATCTTCTTGTTTTCAAAACAGTTGTGACAAAATAATAATAATAATTTTAAAAAAACACAGTCCTTGGCACAGGATTTTTTGGTCCAGGCCTTAAGAGAGTTTTTATTCAGACATCTTTGACTTGACAACAACCTGATGTAGGAGACCTAACTGAGTAAATGGGAAACAACTTACAGAATAGATATCACTCTCTATTTGCTAAATGCATCTATTGAACAGAATCATTGGAGCCTAAGGCAGCTCTTAGAATCAAGCAGTCACTTATTATTGACTCTGAAGTGGTATTTGTAAATCTGAGAGCTTTCCAAACTGTAAATGTGTCTATTGTCTTTCGTAAGCAGTTATGACGGTATTATGACAGTGGAATAGCAGCAAAAACTTTGGCCCCTCATGCAGTGGACCTCTTCAATAAGACATGACAGGTGACGGGGCTCATTTTTCTTATCAGCATTCACATGGAAATCTTGAGTGTTTCGTACAAGTCTCAGCTTCATTTCATTTAACTGTGAGTTCATCAACCTGCCATGACACATATTGTCTATATTATAATATAGTATAAAGTAAAATGTATCCCTACAGGGAATTACAGATAAACAGTTTGTTATCTTGTATTTTCATTTGAATTCTACTGAGTCCATTATATAAAAGCACATAAAAGCCAAAATATAATTCCTGTTTAGGCCTAGAAGTGATTTTCTTCAGTCACTTAGGCCACCTTCATCAGTACAATGATACTGTTGAAAGTCTTTGAAAGTCTTGTCGGGCATTTTATCTTGAATTTCTTTTGTTTCCAAATGTCATTAAAATGGCTTAAAAATGTAATCAGATATCTTTTTTCACTTTATTTTATTTGAAATACAAACCAGATATTAGTCATATTGGTCATACACTGCCACGCCCTGCGAGCCCAGGTGTGCGCTTCATTCTGTGGTTAAAAAAAAACAGCCATCAGTGCTACAGACGCATGTTTTACAGACAGTTGTGCAAATGCCACTTAAAAGAAGGGGAAATGTTTTACACATAAAACAGACACTCCAGTTTTTAAATTTTTGTTTTCGTTTTATTTTTTCTAGCTCTCTTCTTGCCTTTATTAATGGAAACAGAACAACTCTTTCGTCAGTGGAAACTTCATTCAGTAACTCAGCCTGAGTAGCACAGAAGAGTTTACCTTTGAAATTGTGTTCAGGTTCTTATTTTGATCTTTTTGTGCATTTGTTTCTTTTTATCTTTGTGTTGTTCACAAACAGCTATTTCTTCACGCTTAGTTACTTCAGCACACCTGGAGCTATATGCAGGACTTCTTGTTCTCTCAGTAGTAAATTCAGTGTAAAAGTAACAAATAAAGTAACAACAAATTCTTACTTATAACCTAAGGCAGATAGTAAAAAAGTCCACCTTTACCCTATACTATATTAGTAAATGTTATTAACACACAAATATTAACACAGTAAAAGAAAGTAACTCTTAGTCAACAAAACACAATTTTTAGCCTCACACTTCCCACTTAATATTTATTTATTTCTTTTATAAATATGAATTAATTGATGCATGTCTGTTGAATTATATTAGGAACTGAACTTTGGAACAGTCCAATCAAGAAGCTGCATGGGATACAGTACCGGCAGAGATAAATGTCAGTTTTTAACTTTACGTTTATGTTATAACTTGTACTTTACACATTTATGTAAAATATATGTTACATAAATGTGTGTACTTTTTTAAAGAACTACAAAAGAATAAGGGGAAACATGAACCTTTGACCACTACAGTGAGGTCATCCCGCGGCTTTGCTTTGCTGTGGTGGACTTGGTGGATGTTCTGTCTGCGTGTTGAACTGTGTGGCGAAACTCTTCTATCTTGATGGGAGCGGTCTCTCACAGCATGAGAATGATGCCCTCATTCATAAGGCACAGGCAGTTTGGTGAGTATGAAAATAATGGGGATAATTTAACCCCTATAGGAAATTTTCTAAAAGTAGCTTTAGCAGGTAAGGGAGAAAGGCCTTCTGACTCATTCCTGTCAGAACCAATGCCATACTGAGACATACTGGAAACATGTCAAGGCCCAACACCTTACTATGACACCTTATGTTGTTTTTTGATTTTGGCATAGAGAAGAGCTGGGAGGGGATAAACGATCAGTGTCAACATTTTTATTCAAGTTTTAATAATAAACACAAGAAATGTACACATGGACTTTTTTGTGAGAATAAAGATTGAGGTGTTAGGATCGTTCTTTCTGAAAGTGCAGATAGAGAGATTTTAATTTTACTCTTTCTTTCTTTCTTTCTTTCTTTCTTTCTTTCTTTCTTTCTTTCTTTCTTTCTTTCTTTCTTTCTTTCTTTCTTTCATTCATTCATTCATTCATTCATTCATTCACGGGAGGTTGTGTCTGCATTGAGAATGAATGTGACAACAATCTGTGGATGCTGACTCATATGATGAAATTGCACGCTTGCAGACAGGCTTCCTCCATTACACAGTTAGTTTATATCAGCATCAGCAGTTAGGTTTGACCATGTAATTTATGCAATTTTCCAGTGGTAGATGATACAGTTGCAGAAGCCTCTTTAACACTGTACTACTGTAATATTTATACTAGATGCATATTAATGAATATTAGTAGATGTTACAGGATCTTATTTATTGAGATTTATTCAAGAATTGTCTAAAAAGTTGGATATAACCTAACATAATGCTTAATATCTTTTTTTAATGAAATGTAGGACACATTTATACATGAGGTTTAAGTTGTAGTCAGCAGTTTGTTTATGTCTAAATTTTATCAGCTGAGGCGGTAAACCAATATCTAGTGTGACAGCGAGGAGCATTTACCAAGTTCACTGAAATGGAGTCAAATATTTGTTCCTACAAAATAAAAATTCAAGCCACAGAAGATATTATACTCACTTTTAAATAGGATAAATGAATAGCCAGACTCCTTCACCTCCTTGTTCTTTAGCTAGCCATTGTGGTGCGAATTTGCAATTTCCCTCTTTTTTTAATCAAAATCAAAAGTCTGAACAAGAAGAGAGAAATACTTTCTCTAATTATTTGAAGCTAAGGCTTATTTTGTTGCTAATAGGGAACTTGTAGTGCCACAGCAGCTCGTTAAATTTGCCGCTGAGTAGCACTGATGAGGTGAGAGGCAGAGAATGACTAAAACAAACTGTAAAGGGGCTTCAGCAAAACAGGCAGAGGCTTAAGATATATTAAATTACCATGATTGGGACTTAAAGCATGCTTAAAGCCTGTTTGAGAGGCTGGGGAGCCTCAAAGCACTGCCATTCATTGCTGGGGAGATGGGTCAATAGGTTGGGGAACTTCACAGGACCAGATTCTATTCTCATGTAAACGAGGGGAACAAGACCTAAAGCTTACTGAGTTGGAAAATATAAATGACTGGACAATCATCTGCAGACCTCCACAGAAACAAACCTAGACCACAGTTATCTACTCATCTTTCATGAGGACGTGCAACTACATCTGAGTTCACTTTAAACATCTCTCTTCTTGCTTGCTGAGGGAAGTGCTTTTTTCCCCTTAAATGTAATCCTACAGAGTGACAGCCCTGATAAACCATTTAAATTCAGTCCTGTCTCAGAAATTGCCGCCGATCATCCAGATTTTTAGTTTAGAATCAGTGAATTGGAAGGAAATGTCATAATAAATATAATAAGAGCTCATAAATGTGTGCTTTCTTCTCTATAGCATGGCATGAAAATTCATTGCTCAGCTTTAGTGAGTAATACATGTATGATCTCCAGCGACTCCTAACAAAAACAAACCATGTCCACCTAGATCTGCCAACTAGTAGAACATCTGAGCAGAATTAATAAATGAATATATATTGAGTGCCATGACAGAGAACACCTGCAGACTGCACCTTATGCTCAGGTCAGCTCTGTCTGAATGATTGATGACTTCACTTTAAAAGGCGGGGTCAGGTGTAACACCAGCATCCGTGATTAAACACTGGAACAGCAATGGGGAAAATGGCTCAAACGTTGCTAACCATGAAGTGAAGCCTAACCAGTCGCCGGAAGAAGACGCACGTGTCCGCCCGTCGGCTTGTGCCGGGTCAAGCTGTCTCCCAGGAGAGTAAAAAGGCCACGACCCTCTGTCCAGCAGCAGTCGCTCTCGGGACCTCGGGTCAATTTAATCTCCAGCAAAGCAACAGTTAGATAAAGGGCAACACGTTGAAGTCTGTATTCCGCTGTCATCCGCAGCTGGATTGCATTTATTTGACCTGTTAGAGTTCATGATCGAAACGACTGCAGGGGTCGGAGGCGGATTTAAACTTGCTGTAGAGTATACGTCATGAACTAAATTGCCATATTTGCATAAAAGTTTTAATATTTTATCGCCTTTAAAAAACAACAACATAAAACAGATTACCCCATGTTTGTCGTCTCTTCATGCTCCATGCGTGCAGCGCTGCTTTTCAGTCTGCCTCTGTCCAAGGTGCTGACCGAGAACGGCCTTTATATAAATTTCTAAGTACTTTAATAATAATAATGACAGAGTCATCTAATTTCTGAGTCATTTTTTATTAAATAAAGAGGTTTCAGTCACTTTGCTAAGATGGTCACAAATGACGTTTTTAACAAAGGTCAGTTAAACAGACGGTGTGAAGAATTTTTACATTACATGTTTATTGGTTTGATTCATGAACAAATCATTAAAAAAATGATGAAATACAAAGACCAAAAATCAATATGAGTTTGGTAATAACCTGCTTGGACAAAATTGCATGCAAAAAAATCAATAAAATATAATGACATTCACACTTTTGTACACGTTTTAGCTTATTTTCTAAAATATGAAAACCTCAGTGATATATCTGTTCATATTCAGATAATGTTTTGCTGCAGAAGTGAGAACACATTTTATTTACAATCAGCATTAAGTAAAATCTGCATGTGGGGACAGAAAACTTCGAGCCCAGTTGTGGAGACAGGATTCCTCACATTGACCCTTGATTCTCCACAGCTTGACAGCTCCAGCACCACTATGATCCTTTTCTATGACAATAAAGAAAAAAAAAACATGAGAAAACAAACATTAGCTGTAATTTAATATTACATAAACAAAGAAACCCTGTGTGTGGATATATATAGTAATGAGATAAAATCTTACAGGTTCAAGTGAACCCCTCTATTTTAACTGGTTGTGTCATCTCAGCATATATGTAACTCCTTTCAAATGGGGGGGGGGGGGGGTCCTCAGTGTAGGAGCAGACTGAATTTAGCCCTGTGGCCATGCTGCTGCCAGATTCACCAAATTATATATAAAGAGGCTCCTGGACAATTTAATCCCACTGGGAGACATGGTAAAGTCCTTTCTCTGCCAATTTTCACCCTCTCTCTTATTCAAACCTCTTCTTTCCTCCTGCAGTCCCACAATGCAGGATTGTGCTCTTTTTTTCATGTTCTCTTATATCTTTTCTCTGTATGGCTGCCACCCCCAAACCCCTCAGACAGCATGCAGTTTATGCAAATGATCAGCCTTTCATGCTCAAAGTTGAATGAGACCTCAACAAAATCTCTCCCTTGTTCTCCTAGGCACACACACACACACATACACACACACACACTGAGCGACTAAGTGTGAAAATATGCTCAAGTAGCAGCTTCGCATTTGAGTTTCCATTTTTTAAAATCTGAAAATCTTTACTTGATTTCATAGTACAACTGTGTGTGTGTGTGTGTGTATATGTGTGTGTGTGTGTTGGGGGGGACAGGCAGGCATCCCTCTGCGTGAAGGTGAAGCGGTATTTTAAATATTGGATGGATGAATTGATGCGTAACAGAGTTTGGAGTTGGTTGGTGAGGAAAAAGTGGGAGATGGTTGAGAGGGGAGTGCAGGGAGTGTGTGATGGATGATGAATGTGAAATTCTTGGTGTTCCCATGGTCTGGGTGGTGTTTGAAAGGCTTGGGGGGGCAGCTGGAGGGGGGCGACTGTGCCCAGCTGTTGGGGGGGGGTCTCTCTCTCTGTCTCTATCTCTCTCTGACAGGCTGTCTTTTTCACCAGCACATAGCTGGGCCATCCAGCCTGCTGCCATAACAACACCGCAGCCCCTGTGTCATAATAACGCCATGCAGTCACCGCAGAGCACGAGAACAGGGGAGAGGGAGGGAGGATGGGGGAAGAACGAGAGGAGTGAATAAAGAGTCGAGACATTTCTACCCTGGTGAACTTGAACTTGACTGACAGTCAAATGATGACTGGCAGGAGAGAATGGAAATCCACTCCTGAGAGAGTTTGTTCTTTGATTTAGTAAAATAACATACTCTGTATATATTTCAAATCACAAATTAAGAAATGTTTACTTCCGAGTAAGATAAAGATTAGGTAGCTGTAATTATAATAAGATTGGTGCGTATACTACATATGAAAATAATTCTAATTGGGATTTTTATTTGTTATGCTCAACTGCAATTATAGTACTACAAATTGCTCTCTTATAAATAAAATAACATAAAACAAGAAATAATATAAAGTAAATGTTATAATAAAATAGGGACTAGTGCCTATAAATAACAGTTAACAGTATAGGAGTAGTCTGGTGGCATTACTTCATATACACATGGACACTTCTACCCTGTATTTATGTAACATGCTGAAAAACACATTTTGAGTTCTCTAATTATAAAACTATATGCATTTAGCATATCAGGACAGGAGCAGGATGCTCTGTTAGGAGCTGCAGCTCTATAAATACATAGCTAAAGTTTTCAACATCTTGTTGCCTTAGAATCAGTGCAGGGTGATTGCTTGCCCCAGCCTACAGCTGATAAACGACGACTGGGCCACATCAGGGGTCTTAGCTGCTCAGACCCACTCGACCATGGGAAAAAGGCGAGCTGTGAAAGGTCCCCTGTCGCTGTTACAAAGCCAAGAACAAGCCATAGCAGGATAATCGTGTTTATCCCCAGATTAAGACTGGATCGCAGCTGCGGTATCCTTGTGGGAGGAATGGGGGCTGCAGAGATGTAAAACATACAATGTCCTGCCTTCAGGAGAGCTCATCATCGTCCTTACTCTACACAGGTACTGAGATATGAGACTCATCTGGAAGAGGCTCATTTCCCTGTTAAAAAAACTTCTGCTGTAAAGCTTTGCTCTGCTGAGAGGAAGGTCTTGCAATAGACAAAAGAAGATTCTACTAATGTAGGCCTGGCAATGAAAGCATCGCTCTCACAGCCGTCCCACTTCACAAACAAGCACATCTCACCCAGACAGAGCTAATCAGAGTCTGATCTGGATATTGTATTTAAAAATTGATTTTGACGTATGGCAACATAAACTAATCAACCAATAAATTGATCAGCCAATAAACTGATCATCCAAGCCCCCAAAGACAAACTAAATGTGCCAACTCATATAATTTGTGCACTTCATCCAGCCTCCCTAACAACAAAGATGGAGTCCAGTATGTTTCTTCATTTGCATCTCTGTCCCTTATTCTTTTCCTGATGCTGCCAGCTGACACATTTCTGCAATGAATTGATGCAATCAGCAACCTAAAGCTTTTTTGTTTTTCATGATATTTAGAGTGTGCTATGTGTTTGCTGGTAAGTGTAGTCAGGTTAGGTTGTTTTTTTTCAGAATTTCTGGAAAATGAATAATTGTTCAAAAAGCGGCATTTCTTCTTGACACATGGCCATATTTTTTGTGATTCACATTAGTTTGGGCGTGAGACAACACATCAATACGCATC
Organism: Cichlasoma orientale; assembly: GCA_034780415.1. NCBI lineage: Eukaryota > Metazoa > Chordata > Actinopteri > Cichliformes > Cichlidae > Cichlasoma > Cichlasoma orientale. The sequence goes on along the minus strand of JAVDPK010000855.1, from coordinate 184,058 downwards.
TATACGCTCACAGTGTGAAAGTCAGTGGCAGACATAAAGAGGCAGGAAGACAAAAGGGCAACTTCTCCTGGAGACACTGTTATGGCTGCTGTGCTAATGCAAGCATCTGCCACTGTCTAGTCTGGACTGTTGTTCCCACCTCAGGGTTTACTGCAGCAGCCTCTCAAATATACCATGTTAGGGGGGGAAAAAAGAAGTGGTGGACCTTTGTGAAAGCAGCCATTGTGGAGAGAAGCCACGATCAGAATTATAATGTGGACTCGGGTCACTGTTTACTAACAGGCCAACAGGTCTCCTGCAGCTGCACTGCCCAGCACCAACCTAAAGACTGCACTTGTATGTACATACGCACAGGTGCACATTAAGGCCTTTTGTGTTTGTCCATTATACTTCTGGGTACAGTCAAACACTGCTTTTTCCTTAAAATACATTTCAGGAATTACTTCGTTATATGAGAAATACTTTTGAATTCACTAGACAGTTTTTGTGCAGAGTGGCTACAAGGAAATGATCAAACATGATGTCATAACTCCCCGCCGTCAAAATATTTTGCTGCTTTTTGCAGCACATTCATCCCAGTATAATCCTAATGTATTAATTTCATTTTTAAATGAACATCCAAACACAAAAAAATCTGAATTAGAGACCTAAATGTTTTATGAAATGCTAATTAGGGGGATTTAAAGCATTATTGTATGCTGGTAGTCATACAGTATCCTGGTGTATGAGCGGTTATAATTATCCAGCTAGCAACCCTCACCCATCCAGCTCAATGTCTAATTAAAATTAATGTAATAAAGGCACAGTTCCTCTTTTATTTCTTCAAGCCATGGTCTCTGCTATCAAAATCAGTATGTTGGCATTACAGAGAGAAAAAAAATCAATCTATAAAAACTTACTGTAATGTCATTGGTTATGTTTGGTTTTTTCTAAAAAAAAAAAAATTAAAAAAAAATCTAAAATAGTGGTGACGGTGTGTGTGTGGGGGGGGGCATCTAGGCACAACATAATTTTAGATTAACTTTCATTTAAATATAGATTATTTGTATTATAATTATTATTATTTGCTGCCATTTATATTTAATGACAATAAAGTTCGACCTGCGTGGTGTAAATATAAAATTATCTGAACATTTTCAGAATCCTATCTTCGAATTGTTGGGTGGACTCGGTAGGTGGTGCTGCGCCTTTAAACGGGCCTGCTCGCTTTGCTCCCACTTTGATGCAATTATGTTAATATGCAGACCTTGTCTGCGTCCTATTCATTATCTGGTAGAACTGCGTGATTGTTTTCTTTATTTTACGTCGGCCTGGTTTATCCTGCATGCCGTGGTCCACCAGAGACCAACAGGGATCTCTAAGGTGGAATAAAGATTTTGCGCCAGACGCGCCGCACTGTGCGCGGGTTGTTCTCTCAGGTTCAGCACTGCCGTTTTTAAATAAATAAATACATTTTTAAAAAGGAAGGTTTTTTTTGTGCTACATTTTTTAAAAAGTCATTGCCAACGCTGTTTTCCTTTTTTTTTTCTTTTTTCTTTTTTGATGATATAGACCACACACTATTAAATTATATATAGGTCACCACACTGATGGACCTCGAGTTAAACCCGGGCCTAACATTAATCTTTCTCCGTTCACCACCATCACGACAGGAAACAGGAGGCGGGAGGAAGCGTTTAAAAATATCTGAAAACGTTGAGTTAGAAGAAGGAAGGTTAAAAAAAAAACATCAATGGAAGCAGCGTTTTAAAGGTGAACAAACAGAAACGTGGGTGGGTAACAAGGAGGTAAGAGAAGCAATTTTGTTTTTCTAAATGTGCATTAGCCCATCTGTTTCAGCCATATCCTTTTTTTTAATTAAAGGGGCCGAAAATTTGTTTTAAAATATGAAACTCCAGTCGAGCTTCAGCCCTCTGACTCCTTTATAAATAATCATTCTTTATGAAACGAAAACGAGAATCAGTGTTTTATTTTCTAGGGGGGAAAAAGTCATGTTTTTGTCTATTAAACAAAATAAAAAATACAAAAAAACTAAAATAATGAATAGATCAGTTATTAAGGGCTAATGGGCTAAAGGATTTTTACCAAAACAAGACTTTATCAGCTCCACTACCTGGCGTTTTGGTTTCTAATTCTCTATCTGCATATGTCAGAAGTTTTATCGCAACTTGATTTTAAAATAATTATTATGTAATCTGACAATATTCTGGAGTATTTTAAGTGAGGGATTTGTTTTTAAAGCAAGCCAAACAAATACATGCAATATAAAGAAACACAAATAAATTCCACCTATTTAATTTTAAACATTTTATTTTTGCTGACTGGCTTTTTCGTGGAAAGAGTTAAATACAAGGAGGTGACAGGTAATCACTCTTAACAATTATAATAACTTTAAAATGTCAAGTTTAGAAAATGGTGTATGAACATGTGTTTTCTAAGTGTTATGCATATTATTATATGGCAATCTACAGTTACTTAAACTGAGTCTTTAATTTTTCTCCTTTATGATTAACTTCTTTAAACTTCATCCACTTGTTTGGATTGCTACTATTTTTAATTGTTTCACCACTTGTGGACGCACAGAGATGCGAGGTCCCCACAGGTTCAATATAATCAAATGTCATGAGATTTTTCACCCACTGAATCAATGACTTACTCACTCTCTGTTCAATTACAGTAGCGGATAGAAGTACAGTGATTCACAGAATGACCTTCAAAAGGCCACAGAAATGTGACCTCAGTGATTAGCTACATCTCCATTAAGTGAGAGCACACCAGAGGTGACAGTTAAGTCAGGAAGGTGTGAAGACAGCAGTGATTTGTATCTGATGGACAGCTAATGATGGACCACATTAATGCGGCCATGCTTTGTGCTAACACGTGCATTTTAAAGAGAAACTCCACCTACATGATTCCCAGAATCCTACAAACATCCTCTCATACTTTAATCCAAGAAGGAGGCGTCGCATTTAGAAGTCAGTTGTAATGAGTGTGTTTTTAAAAATTCGAAGGGGGTCCTAACCCTGTGAAAGACATAAGATGACACTTGTGATTTTTCTCCTGCAGCTTAACAGTTCTGCCCAATTTTGGGATCTGGAAATTTTGCAGTTGGTAAAACTCTGGGATTGGTTCATGCTGTGATATGTAAAATACTCCCTGCCAGTCAATCTGCAGCCACAATGATATTTTATGGAGCTAAACTGCATTCAGCTTTAAGTTTTTTAGCATTAAGTTGAAATCTAAAAGTTAAAACATTTAAATGTAATAAAACTTTCCCCAAACACAAAGCATGACTTGCATTTCATTTCTAATGGGATGAAATGCATTCTAAAATATACTTATTCAAGTTTCTTTTAATCACAGCAATATAAACACGACATGAGGTAAAAATAAAATTTTAGATTTGAAGTGAAAACACCAAATAAAGAAATCAGTCTGTTTCTGACGGAGGTGTGTGACAGGAAGATTCGTGTTTATTTGATCATTCATATTCAACAGGGACCCCTTTTAGTTTTTCACTTTCAAAAACATTGAAGTGAAATTGTGTGATCATTATTTCCAGGCTACCTAAAAGCATTCTCCAGAAAAGTTAGGAGTTCAGTGTTAAAGCTTATTAGAAGAAATGTTTTTTGTTTCTGGGATCAGGTGTATTTGATCGTGGGACTGCTGTTAATTACTGCTGCTTGAAAAGGTTCAACAAAAAACATTTTGACTGGCTGAAAACAGATTATTCAATTAACTGATAAATTATTCACTTAATCTTTGCAACACCATTTCCCTAAAACCTAAGACAATGTCTTCATTGTGTCGATCTTTTTCTTATCAACGATTCAAAATTCCAGTATATTCAGAATATCTTCAAATGAAACGCTGCAAATACTCACAAATAAGAAGAAATGTGGAGGCATTTTCCATTGAAAATCATCAATTAGCAAAATCCTGCTGAATGTATTTCCATAAAGAGTCTCGGCAAACGTTCAGTTCATTTAATAAAACTAATACACACACATAACCTACCTGAAAACACAACATGTCCTCCTGAGCTGGAGATTTTCTTTCTTTCTTTCTTTCTTTAATCACATAAATGCAAAAAGCTGAGGATCTGGAGGTCATTCCTACTTTCGGTTATCTAGCTTTATGATGCATGATTAACACTCATACAGCTAGATAACCAAAGACAGGAACAGGCTCCGTTGTTAGCCACAGCAAAAGGTAAGTCCGAGGCTTCCTGGGAACAAAGAAAATGGTTAATGTGTTTATGTATGTTTAGCTGCAGGTTTCATTTATCACTTCGACAATATCAAATGGTGATTTCAGTATTTCAAAAATAAATAAATAAAGAAAATAATAAAATCAGATATGTCAAGCCCAAATCTCCATAACTTTTCCAAAACCAATGAAACCATTTTAATCTCAGTAGTCTGTCAGTCACTGTGACACTCCAGTTCTAGGCGAAGGGCTAAGCGCATAAATACATACGGAAAAAAAAAAGATGTGGGGTGATAAACTGTACAGTAGCAGTTCCTGTTGCACTTTGCAGTGCAATTTCACAGTTACATGTAGTCAAGCCTGTGTGCCTGTTTTTGGTTTCTGTACTGCTTCTCACGGTTTGCATCAGTAAGAAAACTCCACTGCTTTAACATTTTCATCAGCCACACATAAAATCGTTTAATTAAAGCCCATCTTCCACAGCAATATTTTGGCTTATGAATCTATCAAATATATATGCTAAACACTATGATCTAATTAATGTGATAATGGATGGATGGATTATTATTTTTGTCAGCCTTTGGTTAATTTTACAGCTATACATGATGAATTGGTATTATTGTTATTATAGGTATTCATATGGTGCCACTGCTGCTTTGGTAAGTGAATAACCTGTCAGAGTTTTTAAAAAATCCATCAAGTGTTAACAATGTAAGATCATTGCGTCATGTAGTTATATCCATTTTAAAATTATTAGCTAAATGTTTGACTCAAATTAACCTCACGATGACCTCACGTTTTCCCCCGGTACGTCTGACGTCAGTAGTTTTAATTGGGAAATAGATGCACTGACAAAGGCGTGCGTCACTTTCTAACGCATACAAATAATACTTTTTATACATATATAAATATATATAATTTAAAATATTGAGAGAGCAACAGACAGCAGTTTCTACTGTGGGTTTACTAATTTCAATTAACACATAAATAAATCTCGCACTGTTGGTGTTAAGTTGCCTTTATTGGCTTGGGCGATGTGTGACAGGCTCCTGGTTGAAGAGAGTAGGCCTGTATACCGAGTGCTTCACAGCAAATATTTTGTCCTTGTTACATAAGTTAAGTCTTAGGTTTACTCATGCACGATTCTAATGTTGTTCTTAGGTAAAGTAGTTATAAAAAACCCGTATACATGTTTATCTATTGGTCATGGGTTTGACGGTGGACTTCAATTTATCACGTTAAATGAATGCCTGCTATAATCCTAAAGGTGCATAATATCAGGCCAGTGCATCTGCACGCTAGGAACAAGGTGCATTTGGTGAAACACGCGTGAAGATTGTCTGATCTGTGGAAACTAATCAAGACCACTGGAACCCAAAGACTCACTTTTCAAGATGCCTCCTGCTTTCGCGGAGACCAAAACATCCACATGTGGCAAAGAGGGACCAGCCAGCGGAGCATCATTCGGGCTCCAGATGTGCAGAACATGGAAATGAGTTTCAGCCTCGGTTCGACAAACAGGTGAGCGCGTGGATCAGATCGATAAATCCCACGCCATCTGCCGAGGCTGCGCGGACGGCTGTGGATGAGACATCCTTGTCGTGCAGTGCGTTTGTATCCGAGATCAGGACGTTCCCGGGTCAGCGCCGTGATCTCCGTGAGACCAACGGAGGAGCGAGATGCTCTGCCACGCAAACGAGCCTTTTCATCCGCCGCGTCCAAATGCGCGCATCAGTCCGCGGTCCTGAAGCTGCGATGTGTCCCTTGACAGACACTTCGGTGCTCTCCTCTCACCTCCTCTCCGTCTTTTTTTCTCAATACTTCCTCCTCCTTTTGCTGACGTCACACAGACGGCAAGTTGCCGATAACCAATCGCAAACTCTCCCTCCGTGTGTGTGCGTGCGTGTTTTTGGAAAACACATGAAGACATTACATTGTTGTTACACTCTTTTAACTCCGAGTCCGTGAGAAGTGGAAACTTTAGGCTTTTTAAACCAAACCAATTTAAAAAATGAAAAATTAATCTAAAAAAACATGTTATTAATGGCTAAAGATTTAAAATTCAGTTATTATTATTATTACTATAATAATTCTTATAAGTGTTATTATTTTAGTTCTAATGACTCTCAGCTTATTTTATCTCTATAATTATCAGCAGCTCAAAGGTTCAGCTTGTTATAGTCGTATTGCTCATACAAACAAACGGTTATTATCCCCAATTAACAACAACGATATTGTTCTATTTATTTTTTCCTTTGCTTTATTTTTTCTCTTTTTTAAGATATGTTGATTAAAAACAAGAAACTATTTCCGACACCCTGGAGTCCGAGCACTAGCTCTCTCTCTCTCTCTCACTCTTTTTTTCCCTGTTGCAAACAGAGGTGATTGATTATCACCCGCTCCCCGGTAATTAAAGCCTCCATACAGATCTGGACAATTTCCGACTTTAGCGCCTCCCAGCGGTAACCTAAAAGAGAAAATTAACATCACTGTGGCACACACATGAGCAATGCCCACCTCTAGCTTCACAAGTTTTTTCCCCTTTTTCTTTAACCTTTAAACATTTCCATAAATCTACAAAGAAACCAACAATTGACTGAAAGATTGCTGCAAATGTGCAGATCTCTCCTTATGTGCCTGGTAGGAAAAATACAGACAGTGCAGAAACCCTCACATGAAAACATCTCACTTAGAGGTCATATACTTTGCTATCCTTAAGTTCAGACGAAAAAGGTTGCACAACTTATCTTATTGCATCACTTAAAAATACAAAAATTGGAAAGAGTGGTGAGAGAATGCAGAAAGGAGTCTTTCAGGCCAACTCAGATTTTGGGCTACAGATTTTCTGTGAGAATAGAGAAACAGAGAATTCTGTAAGAATAGGACACAGCCTGGCAAAACCCCACTCACTCCTTCTGTCTGTTTTTGGAGGTAGAATGAGTAAGAATCTGGTATTAGATTAAATATTTGACTCTTAATTATTGATAATTAGATTATTTTATATTGACGTCTTTGATTCATTGCTTGTTGCTTTTGGACTGGCCAAAGTCAGTAAGACAACACAAAAACATACTAATGTATATATTTCTCTCTCTCTCTTAAAAGTCAGTGACTTTACAAAGAATCCAGGTTTCTGAGCCCAGAGGGGGAAAATGATCCTCAGAGATGAGACTTGGAAAAAGTGCAGAAATGTTCAGGCCACATTTCAGGTCTGAGGTTATACTGCCTTCTAGTGTCTAGTTTTGCCTCCCATGTCCCAGATATCCTGCATTGTCTTCACTGTTTGTCTTCACCTCTGTACTGTATCTATAACAGGAGCGATATGAGTTGTGTTCATGAAATATAATATTTTTATAAGGGAAATGGAAGAATAACGTGCATGACAATACTTAACCATTGGGCTTAAGTTAGTTAGTTTTCTCTGATACAACAAAAATCTGCCTTGACACTTTTGACTTGGCACCTGAAGACACAGGTCTTCAGACTGTTGTATTTATGTCTTGTGTTTCATTGTTAACAGATGTGTACTTTTTGGCTGTGTATAATAATAATGCAGTGTAATGTTTATTTGTTTAGCATTTTTCAAAATCACAAAACAAAGGACAGTTCTACCTGGAATCTGGGCTTTCTGTCAGATCAGCTGCAGATACTGCTAATTAAAAAATGTAAAACTATTTTTTATTGCTTTATCAACAACAGTTGTGCCAACATTCATCTGTTAATTTACCATTTAGATATCATCATCACTCCAAAATGACTGTTTCACAAGTCCTGAAAGAAGAGCTGCACCTCAATTATCTACTATATAGGGAAAATTCACAACAAAAGCTACCTCAGAGCACTTTATACTGCAAGTTAAAGATCTTACAATATTAAAAAGAAAACGCCAACTATCAGATGATACTGTATGAGCAAGCACTTGGTGAAAATGGGCAGGAAGAACTCCCTTTTAACCAGAAGGAATATCTGGCAGAACCAGGTTGAGGCAGGAGGAGCCATATGAGGGAAAACAGGAGAGCCGACAGGACAAAACATAAACTAAGGGAGAGATAGAGGACAAACTTTAATGACACACAACTTAAGCACTTGCATAAAAACACACGGGGAGTGAAAAGATGTGAGTGTAGAAGAAACCCCCAGCAGCCTGAGCCATAGCAGCATAACTAAGGGATTCTTCAGGGTCGCCTGATCCAGCCCTCTGAGCTTTTTCAAAAGGGATGGTTTTAAGGCTAATCTTAACACTAGAGAGGGTGTCTGTCTCCTGAATCCAAACTGGGAGATGCTTTCATGGGACAGAGGTCTGATAGCTGAAGGCTTTGCCTTCCATTCAACTTTTGGAAACTCTAGGAAGCACAAGTAAGCCTGCGGTCTGAAAACAAAGTGTCCAAGATTCCTTATAGTACTACCAGTGGGTAAGTATGCCATGCAGAGTGAATATAGTATCTCAGATTTTCAGGGCAATGTACAATAACATCAGTTTTGTATGAATAGAAATATAAAATTCTAGGTCATTACATTACCTAATGGAAGCATCTATAACATAAAAAGCATGAGTCCCAGCACAGAACCCTGTTGAACTCTTATGACGAACTTTTCTGTGATGAAGAATCTTCATTTAATGCCAGTGCTTTCCACTAGTCTCTGTGTAGCGACTTCCAACTCTAACTATAGCCGCTGCTGGCTGAGTAGGTTTTATGTAGTGACGCGTCTCCAAAACCATTAGTCCAATTTGCGTTTTCTATTTTTATTTATAAAGCGTACAACAAACTTGATTCCACCAAACAAATGATTAGATGATTAGAATTGTGAAATGACTATGGTTAAAAAATGACGGTCAACAGAAAAGTTTGCTAAAAACCCCTCACCCAACTAATTGTTAGGTCCACACCCATCAACTAAATAACCACACCCCTATGTAAACACCTGAGGTGTAAAAAACAACAACAATCTAAACACCTGTGCCACCATAACAAATAAACAAAACGTGACCATTTACTTTGGCTCCTACACTCTGTAGTAAAATGATGTGATTAGTGGTATTGAATGCTTCACTGAGGTCTATCAGGAAAAGCACAGAGATGAGTCCACTGTCAGAGGCCATAAGGTCATTAGTAACCTTCACTAGTGCTGTTCATGTGCTATGATGGACCCTAAATCATGACTGAAACTCTCAAACCATTCCTATGCAAATGATCACATCACACACCTTATCACCTGCTCCCCAGTAATTAAAGCCACCATACAGATTTGTTATTGTTTGTGAATTCAGTACAAAAGATAACACGAAACATGAGCATAGAAGGCAAAAACCTTTTAATATAAAATATTCAGGAAGGTCAAAAGACTACATGATGAGAGAAAGATAAACACTAACTTTGCAGTGATGCAAATGAGCCACATTGTAAGACCACAGAGCTACCATCTGTATGGTAGAAAATAAACTTAGTGGAAAGTGCTTTGTATAGAATCAGTGGGTGTTCATTATTTAAAGTACAAAATTCACATAAAAAAAAAGCTAAAAGGCTGACAAAGCAACAAAGTCTTTGAGCGACCACAGAGCAAAAATACATGCAAATGGTCTTGAGTCACATTAAATTTACTTTCAGACAGGGTTCTTTCTTACATCGATTAATGCATTGTTTGAAGCCAGTGGTCCAATGTTGAGGCTGGAGCGACGGGACTCTCGGCGAGATTTAACCACAGGCAGGGATGTCGGCCCACTCCAAGACCCCACAGCAGTTTGACCTACACGCTTAACGGGGCCGTCCCCAGCCACCTGAAGCCAAAGCTCCTCCATGACAGCAGGTTCTTCCGTTGGGAGAGAAGAGCGCCTCCATGTGGATGGGAGAGGGGTGTTAACCAGCTCCCGCATTTCCTCCCTAGACTTGGAAGGTCTGTCTTCAGGGCAACGGGGAAGCTTTTCCATGCTGCCAACATTCCCAGGCTTACTATCAGATGACACGGCTGAAAGACAGTATGTCAACAGGATGCTTATTAGTGCAGGAATACATTAAAACACAGTATAAATAATCAGATTCGACTGAGATAGTTACAAAAAGATTTAAAGTTATACTTTTAGTGTTACTGTTTATGTGCTGTGGTTATCAAGCAACAGGAACATTTGAATTGAAACCTCCTGCTAGCCCTACAACATGATTATTATAATCATATGTTGAAAATAAATACTTTTGTACCTTTAGGATGCTCTTTTGGTTGACTGGCAGACCCGCAGAGTTCCCTCAGTTTGTTGTTTAGTTCCAGATTAGCCGCCTTGTAATGGTTCAGTTCTCTGCTGAGGTTAAGGATCCATCCCTCATACTGCCGCTGCCTCCCTAACAGGCCCTCATCCATTTGTTCTGTTGGGATAAGAAGGCAAACAAAGTCTGAATATTAATGTCTTTGAAGATATTCTACGAAAATTAAAGAAACACCAGCAACTTTAATTTATACTCTACTTATGAACCTTAAATATATCCAGTCTATGAGACTTTTTAGGCAACAATAAATTGTGACTGGTGTAAGCACAGTGAAAGGTCCACGTGATTCTCACCTCGACACTGCTGCAGTAAGAGCTGCACACTCCTCTCGTGTTCCTTCTGCTGCTGTGTAAGCCGGCGATCTGTGTCAAGTTGTGTGCGATCGAGGGCATTTTCCAACCACTGCACCAGCCTCTGCTGCTCATCTAGTTGCATCTCCAGCTCAGCTAGGGCAAGTTGCAGCTTACGCTCCTCCTCACGCAGAGACACCACCTGCAGAAAATGTGCACACAAACACTCTTCAGCCTACGTACTGGAGAGTCTAGAGAAAGTCATATGTGCAAATTTTCTTCATTCTGAGTTCAGGTCAACTCTTCAAATGGAATACAGTGTGGCGTTTAAATGCTCTGATGGACTTACACAGTCTGACATGAGCACAAGTGTCAAATACACTCACCGGTCACTTTATTAGGTACACCTGTTCAACTGCTTGTTAACACAGATATCTAATCAGGCAATCACACAGCAGCAACTCAATGCATTTAGGTGTGTAGACATGGTCAAGATGACATGCCAAAGTTCAAACCAAGCATCAGAATGAGAAAGAAAGGTGATTTAAGTGACTTTGAATGTGGCATGGTTGTTTCAGAAACTGCTGATCTGCTGGGATTTTCCCACACAACCATCTCTAGGGTTTACAGAGAATGGTCCGAAAAAGATAAGATATCCAGTGAGCGGCAGCTCTCAGGGTGAAAATGTCTTGTTCATCAGGCCAGGTCATCAGATAATGACCAGATGCTTCCAAGCTTATAGAAAGGCAACAGTGACTCAAACAACCACCCATTATACTCAAGGTATGCAGAATAGTATCTCTGAATGCACAACATGCCGAACCTTGAAGCATATGGGTGCCACTCCTGTCAGCTCACAACAGGAAACTGAGGCTACAATCCACATGGGCTCACCAAAACTGGACAATAGCCGATTGTCTCACGAGTCTCGATTTCTGCTGCAACATTTAGATGGCAGGTTCAGAATTTGGCATAAACAACATGAAAACATAGATCCATCCTGCCTTGTATTAATAGTTGAGGCTACTGGTGGTGCTGTAATGGTGTGGGAGATATTGTTACTATTTCCCCTATACCATATTGTGAAGACAGGCACACTTTATGCTCACAGTGTACCCATATTCTGATGGCTACTTACAGCAAAATAATACACCATGTCCCAAAGCTCAAATCATCTCAAACTGGTTTCTTCATATGATTGTGAGTTCACTGTACTCAAATGGCCTCCACAGTCACCAGATCTAAATCTAACAGAGCACCTTTGGGATGTGGTGAAATGGGAGATTCATATCATGGATATGCAGCCAACAAATCTAAAGCAACCTTGTGATGCTTTCATGTCAATATGGACCAAAATCTCTCAGGAATGCTCGCAGTGCCTCTTTGACTCTGTGCCATGTAGAATTAAGGCTGTTATGAAGGTAAAAGGGGGTCCAAAGCAGTGCTAGCAAAGTGTATCTAATAAAGTATCTGGTGAGTGTATGTCCTGCATTCATCTTCCTCAATGGCTATCATTTCTTTGGCACATCAGATTAACTCCCTGGAGATGGACATCAACATGGATATATGCTGAACTTAATTCCTAAAGAGTTTCTCTTAAAAAGAGATGCATTTCAGCCTGGTAGCTACTATTTTTCTTTCTTTCTTTTTTTTTCAAAGGCAGAAGCATGCATTCCCAGGCATTTAAGCCAAGACAGGTATAGACATGTTAAATGTGAAAGAGAGGACATACTTGAGAAGAGCATAGTCACATGCTGACATGGTAAATTTCTCTCTTTTCTTTAATCAGTTCATGAAAAAGTTTATTCCACCCCCTAAAACTGGATAAAACTGGCCTGGGCCTGTTTATCCTGAGTATTTTTATTCTGTTTGGTCAATGTCAAGTGTTTCACATACCTTGTCAAAGTACTTGCACAGCAGAGCTCTAGTCTCAGAGGCAGACAAGTAACTGAGCTTGGCCATGAGGTTCATCTCCCACTGGGAGAGCATGCTGGCAGAAGCCCTAAGCTGTCTCTGTCTTTGAGTGATGGCTTCATTCTTGTACTCAATAGCTGCATCCAGAGCCTCAATTGCCTCATCCAGTTGGAAGAGGGTTCGCTCCTCCTGGTGACATCACAGTGAACAGATGTGTTTCATGAAGATTTGAACAGCCATATTCATGTACCATTCATTTTCCAGTTAAAACTAGTGCTTTCCACATTCTTGTTATTTAGACTTTCTATTATTGTGTGTATTCAGTATATGTTTCCTGTACAGCAAAATATGAATCTAAAGAGTGCTAATAATTAGAATCATATTAAAGTGCTTGAATCCCAGAGTAATATCTGACCTCAGGTGAGAGGAGGTTACCCTGCCGCAGTTTATCGTCCAGCTCAACTCGTTGTTTAAGCAGTGAATCTTTCTCTTGACGTAGGTTGGAGATCTCTTGGCGGATCTGTTGGGAGTCCTGAGCACTGCTACTGCGAAGGAGACCGTTCCTCTCACTCAACTCTTGCTCGAGTGATTCAATGCGCCCGGTAAGCGTCACCAAATCTTTACTTAGGGCCTGGAGGAAAGATGAATAAACAAAAACTCAGCATTTGTAACTTTCCTGTGCCAATTAATGGAATTGTTTGCATTAATACCTGACTGGAGCGGAGCCTCTTGGTCTCCAAACCACTGCGTTCCTGTAGCAAGGCTTCTTTCTTGGCCAGGATTTCCTCTCTTTTTGTCAGCTCTCCCTCCAGATCTTCCAGTCCTTTCCTCTGTTCTAGTATCCGCTCCATCTCCTCATCCAGCCAGCGCTTTTGTTCCTCAATCTTCTGCTCACAGGGGAGTTGAGACACAAAATACACATTAATAAAACAGTATTTCTAGGTACCACTACTGCATCTCAGTTCTTGTTGCACCTGTTGCTCTTCTAATGAGATGACAGAGCCATTACTGCCACTGCGTCTCTGCCTCTGGAAAGCTGCGATCGCTTCAGTCTTTATCTTCAGGATCTTCTGCTGCTGCTCATTCTTTATTTCAAGTTCCTGGGATGATTGTAAGAAAATAACATGACATTCACATTTTTGCACCATCACACTGCAAGGATAGAAGAAAACTACCTCTTACAAACATTAATTAATGCATTTGGCCCTTATTTATGTTTAAGTTATATTGGATTAAATTTCCAATTAAGCTAATTTGCTCATCATTGTCAAAAAGACTGATTCTATTCTAAAATTGTGGCCACTGTGTAAGAACTATTTACAAATAATTCCAATGAAAAACAAATAAATATAAATTCAAAAATGACGGCAGACACAGGTTCATCCTGTGGGAGAGGAGATGTTTTTGACCATAAAGCCTTTCTTGCAAAGGCAGCCACCAATCCACGCCACCCTACGGCCACTGCCGAATGTCTGTGGGTGTAGCTGGGGACAAAGAGAGCCCCATCTGCTCTCTCTTGGCTTGAGCTGCACTTAAACACTGAGTGAGTTTAAGCTGTAAAGGAAAGGGGTGGTGTGATTTATAACACAAGAAAACAAGAGCACCGCTGAGCGGGTGCCAACACTCGGCTCTTTTGGATTCGTAACGTGTCAAAGTGCTGTTACAGTAAAGTCAGTGAGCAAGTGTGTGAAGTTTGGTGGGTCTAGTATGATTTTCAACATCCTAGAAGAGATCATTCTGGAGTCATTTTGTAACTATGGTGTGAATTTGGACATTGTATTTGAGATTGTTCAGGTTAATGCATTCACAAGATTTTCAGAAAACTTGACGTCTGACTTTTAGTTTTAGGGCGAGGTCGCCAAGATTCAAACTTGTGTGAGATTTTCAGTAGACGCACCTTTGTCGAGAATTTGAACATCCTAGGTCACATTGTTCTTGAGTTGTGGCCAACGTTAAAGTTTCTTTTTTTGTGCAACATTCGCTGCGGCTGCGCCAATACCTCTTTTTCTTTGAAACAGCTGAGCTAAAAATAAGAGCTTCTCAGTGAAAGTGAAAACAAAAGAGTAGCTGTTTAATCTGGATTAAACTGTTTTCATATTCGTTGGAAGACAAAACTGCAGCATCATCTGTGATGTGATTTTTCGGTTAAAATTAGAAAAAAAAATTGGAAATTGCTTGGTTAATTACAAACATAAAACAAAACAAACCAAAACAAACAATGCCAATCAGTCGTACCTTGACTCTGTGAGTTCTCTGCTGCATTTCGTTCTCCAGACGACGCTTCTGCTGACTTTCCTGACGCAGTCGCTTTTGCAGCTGCTCCTGCTGCTGTCTCATAGACTGGACGCTTCTCTCCAGCTCTAACACACGCCGTTCACTCTGGGCAGGAAGGTTGGCGAGACGGGCCGTGTCCCTCTGACGTTGGCTCAATACCTAATATTTAACCAGAAATATTTTCACTTTTACAAGTTTACAGGCCATGTTTAAAAAGAAGTGGTCATCCAGCAAGAACATAGCTTTAAAAAGCATCTCACCTACACAATACATCATTCCAGACAACACACAAAAGAGGAACACTGTCAACTCTTTGCGGTGCATGAATACAGAAGCTTGGAGTCAAACCTGAACTTTGCTTTGAGCAGCAGCTATCTTCCTGCGACATTCCTGAGCTCTGGTTTTGTCTGTGGCGCTGATCTCTCTCTCCTGCCTCTCTAGATCCTGCAGCTGCCGCTGGGCCTCCTGCAGCTCCTGTCGAGCCTGCACAGCTTCACTCTCCAGAGCTGTGATCTTATGGCTGTACTGCTTGTTCAGAGCTTGCGCATCCTTACCTTTAAAAACAGACAATTGGTTTACTAAAAACACACAAGAGGACATTTATTCAGAAAGGACACAGCAAAAGGAGGACAATGAAATCTAAATTGCTACCTGTTTTGACAAGCTCCTTAATGAGTTCTTCTTTCATGCGAATGGTGACAGAGAGCTCCCTGATCTTCTGTTGTGCCTGAAGTAGTCCCCACTCTGAAACACCTTCAAAGCTTTTCAGACTTTCCCCACTACTGGAGTTGGCTACAGAGACATTTGAAAGCGAAGACAGGAGGTTAGTAGAGTGGTATAACGAGGAAAGGGACAGAGCTTAGACTCAACTCAAGCATAAGTTGGGTGTAATATAGAAACAGAAAAGAGACTTAAATAAGGCAACAAAAGCATGTCATGAAGGTTTTACAAGTCTGTGGTCACACTGTAACTACAAGTTCAATATGTAACATCTGAAAAAAGAAACAACAAGACAATACAAAAAGAAATGATCATTCCACGAGAGCTTGGTGTCTCTGTAATTCACTTAATGAACTTTCTATGCATGCCACACACGGAAAATGGATACACTGCAAAGCAACACAGAAAACTAATGGTAACAAATCAAAAATGGATCATAAAAGATTGCCTAATGTCTCTGCAACAACAAGTGTTTCTGACTGTATGACCATACTGAATAAATTAAAACTGATTTGTGTTAAAACGATTCTGTGTTTCTGTAAAGATTTGGAAGCAAATAAATTAATGTTCCACTACTGAAGTCGGACAAATATAGTACAAAAAAAAAAATCTAGAAAATATATTCCACATCCCAGCCAATACTCCATTACATTAATTCTGAGCATCCAGGGAAATCTTGCTAGTGAGCAAGTTGTTAAACTTACATGCTTTTCTGGCTAAACAGGGGTGCTGGTCTGGCTCCAGCCCTTTGCCAGCAATTGGTAATCCCCCTGACTGCATGTCCCGCTTGGTCCAGGTCAGATTCACCTGCCTGACAAAAATCATGGGTATTACAGTACACACAATTCACAAATAACATAAGCACAGGCGCAACAACAATGACACTGTGAACGAACAGTTAATGGACATGAATGGCCAGACTGTCGTGTATCAGCTTTTTATTAAAAATTTTAAATCCATTTAGATTTTATAGAAACAACATACTTGGATCTCTCTTGGCCAGAATGACAGCACTCTTTTTCCCTGTGATGCATTTCTGTTCCACCTGGGATCTCCTGCTCCTCGTACAGTTTCCCATCCTGATCAGTGGAAGGCCCATTACTGAGGTATCCCACTGGATTGACCTGCAGTCACACAAACACACAGATCTACAGTAATAAAAACTACAAAGAGAGGAATCTGACTCTGTAAAAGGATGTCCAAATGTAAAATAAGTTAGCCTTTTCTATGCATCTTAAATTTTTCTATTCCTGTTTTGCAACTAAAAAACTAGCTGGTTACCTGTCTGTAGGTGCCTCCATTCTGACTGTGCTGCATGGAGCCCATAGGGGCAGTGTGTGGCCGCAGCCTCATGTTAAGACCCAGGCCCATCAGTCCTGCAGTACAGAGCTGACACTGTAGATCTGCTATCAGGTCCTGCTGCTCCTGCAGCTTATCACTCTGAGGCAGCAAGACAATAAAAATCAGTATCACATCATCTAAGGCCAGATATGATCTGAAAGATCAGTATAATAATGTGTTGACACAGCGCAGGTGGAGGTCAGTAGGGTTAGCCTTGTGGTGACAACAAAAAATAAATAAATTATGAGATTCTGCTCTAATGGAAAAACAATCTAAGAATTAAACTTTGTCTAACTTGCTGCTTGTATTGCTCCATAGCATCCTCCAGAGCTGCGAGAAAGTCGGTGTTCTCCCTCTCTAACCGCTGGATCTGTGACTGAAGATGTGCAATAGTATCGTCTCTCTCTCCATCTTTTTCACTTTCAGAGTCATGGCTCCATCGCTCTTCCACAGCTCCTGTGTCCTGAGTGATAAGTCATAATTATAAACATATATGCGTTCATTGCTAAATATGTTCAAAAAATACTCTTAAAAAATTTTGCTAGGGATTTAATAATTAATTTAGAGAGTGAAAGACACACACCTGGTTCCTTACAGAAGGCCTGCTCCTCCTCAAGCCAGCACTGTCCTCAGTGGAGATGTTCTCAATACCGCTGTCAGGCCCGGAAGCCGTGGTCAGCCCGCTTCGCTCCTCCTCCACTGAGCAAAGCCACTCTTTCACTCTCAGACTCTGTTCTGTGGTTAGAGCCCCCTCACTCTGCAGCTCCCGCAGCAACCTGTGACCCACCAGCAGCACAGAAATTAGAGTAAACACTAAAGCTTCACAGTACCTGGAAAATGGAGCCAAAAACATAAAATGATACCTAAATACAAAGTCACTACATCACTGGCCTTTGACACTTTTTAAAAAATATATCTTTACAGCTTTATATATATCTTTCTCATCTCTTCTACATTGTTGTATAAGAGCAACATCAAAAAACTATGTTTTAGAAAAAAATAACTTGATGATTGGGTTTGAAATATTTTTTGATTGGCAGTTAACTGGAGTTGTAAGTTACTTTATGTGATGCAGCGTGTGAAAACCCGGCTATGGTCCAAAGCTTTCTTCTTCTTTTTTTTTACATTTTTATAGTTCACTGATCTCTCTGTTTATTTTATGATTTTTTAACTTGAAGATGTCAAACTGTGTCTATTATTTTTGTCTAGTAATGATGCAAACAGAAAAACACTCACAGCCCATTCGTACATGATCAATCATTACCATTGCTCGTTTTCAGTTTATGCATTAAAAAAACTGTTCAATAAACTGCATTTTCAGATAGTTTTGAGAGACACTTGCACACAGTGAAGTTAAGATAAACACTGGAAATATTGGAAACTCCAGTTATTCTTGATTGTGTCATTGCTCGGCTGTTTTTGTGCTCAAGCGATATTCTTGGCTTTGACTGATTGGACAGTTTTCTTGTCTTTACATATTTTATAAAAAAAAAACTCACATTAAAAGTAAATAAAACTGAAATGAAAGTAAAACACTGGTGTTATGTATATTTCATATAGAAACTTTTCTCTATTTCTAAATATAGTTTGTAAATATACACTAAACTTGTGCATGGGCCCTCCTAAGGGAATTATACATGAACATTAATTCACAAATTTACCTCCCACTCAATGGCTGAGAGAGATCTATAGCAGATCAATTTTAATGGTAGGTTAAACTGGGTGTCCAAATCTTACAGCGCAGATTAAATAATGCAAACTAAATCAAATCCCATTGATAAATGTTCTTTAACCTGTAAGCAGTGTCTGTGCATGTCCTATAGTGAGCGCTCTGGACTTGCAGTCTGCTTATCTCTCCCTCTCCAAGTCGAGGTCTCCTATTGGGATCAGCGTGAGAGATTATGCGGGTCTCTGAACGCTGGCGGTTTTCGAGGGCTCTGCGAAGGGCCTTGATTTGTTGCTCCAGCCCTTCCACACGATCTGGTTCACGCTTGTAGTTAACTGTGGCACGGTTCTGAATGTTTCTTGCCCTTGTAGCATAGTTTAGTGTATTCAGGCTCTCATCAAAATCTGAGGAAGATGGACTGATGCAGGCAATCATCAGGGTTTTTGAATTTCCTCCCAAAGAATCTTTTAGTATCCTAGTTGAAAGAAGGATAATAAAAGTATCAGAAAACAACATTTAGTTAGATTAGTATGCTAAAAGTCCAAATCGACTTATTACAACTTACCTTGTAATTTTAGAATCTCTGTATGGTATGTGAGAGCCTTTCCTCTTGGCATCCCCCAGTGCCCCGATAACATTTCCCAGAGCTAAAAGACCGCTGTTGATCTGGATACTCTCCTTCAGTCTCTCTCCAGTGTTTCCTGTCCTTAAGATGCGCTCTGACCCTGCCAGATCAACAAAGTGGAACTTGGAAGACAACATTTGTGGTCCAGAACTTCCAGCAGTCCCATAAAGGCGAGAGCTTCCCCGACGTTGGTCCATGTACACAGTAAAAATGGTGTGGGACCTGCTGGAATTTGGATTCATCTGGGTTGCACCAGTGTGCCTGGCTGTGTTTCCAGACTCCAGTAAGCTCAACACCTCATCAAGACCCTCTACTTCACATTCCTTTATGCCGCACAAAACTACAAAGTCACACAGACAAAAATAAGTAAAATGCAAATAAATACTTCAACAAATCCTTTTTAAACGATAACATTTCTGCATTACTGTTTAATATTATTACCCAAAGGCATGCTTAGAAACAATTAAGGATGCTTAATCCTTACCAATGTTGCATTTATCCTCCCGGATGTGGATGTCCTTGCTGGCAGTCTCAACTTCCAGCAAGTCCTTGAACTCCTCTTTGTAGACCTCAAGATAGGAGACTCGGACAGAGAAGTCTGTGAGGTCATTTTCGTCTAGCAGCTTGAAGATATCTGCAACTGCCCTGGGGATGATGCCCTGCTCCTCATCACTAAAGGAACCTAAAAATACAGTTAAAACATATGATAGCATAAACTTTTTTCTCATGTAAAATCTGATTAATCAAAGGTACGTATGTCATGCAAAAATAAATAAACCACAGCGAGAAAGCACAACAACAAAAAAACCAAAGCAAACTTACAAATATTAGCTTCCCCAATGGTATAAGTCTTGCCTGACCCCGTCTGTCCATAGGCAAAGACTGTGGCATTGAAACCTTGGAAGAAGGAATCTATGAGCGGCTGGACAGACACAGAATAAACCTCCTCCTGACTGCAAGTTTCCTCAAATAGGAAGTCGCAAAGAAAGTGTCGGTCATGACCCAGCGTAACCCTACACAGCTCAGGATCCACAGTGATACAGCTTTCATGGCAGTGTAGAAGCTCTTTAGGCAGCAGGGGACGCACCCGGACAGCCACTTGCACCGCAGAATACTCCCCTCTGCCTTGGCCAGTAGGCACTTTGGGAGACATTTCTTCTCCAACGCTACAGCTCCTCTCTGTTCTGCTGTTATGTATTGATCATCTTTGGGCCCCTAGAGAGAACAGAAATCATTTAGCAACAAAGACTTGATCAACATGTCATGTTACCTTTCTGAAGATGCTATAAGGTAATACATGAGAGCATGATAATGACAACAACAACATGATAAGATAACAAACTAATTGTTTCTAATTTAAGCCATCCATGGAGTGACTTGGATAATACCAATAATATATATCACTATTTGCAACTACCATATAAAAAAGAAAGGACTGCATGGAATCTTGTGAAAAACAGGACCACTTTTAGCAGCAATAACTTGAAGTAATTGTTTTCTTTACATTTCTTTATCAGTCTCTCACCGTATTGTGAAGGAATTTTGGAACACTTTTCTTTACAACATTCCTTCAGTTCATTGAGGGTTTTTTTTTTTTTTGCTTTCATTAATGCACAGCTCTATTCAAGTCCCACCATAGCATTTCAATCAGTATGAGGTCTGGACTTTGACTGGACCACTGCAGCACCTTGATTTTCTTTTTCAGCCATTCTATTATAGATTTGCTGCAGTGCTTGGAATCATTGTCCTACTGCATGACCCAGTGTGGACCAAGCTTTATCTGTCAGACTGATGGCCTCACATTTGACTCTAGAATACTTTGGTATACTTTGGCTGCAAAACAAGCCCAAATCATCACACCTCCACCACTGTGCTTGACAGCTGGTATGAGGTGTATCTGCTATCACTACATATTATGGCCAAACAGCTCCACTTTGGTCTCATCTGTCCAAAGGACATTGTTGCAGAAATTATGTGGTTTGTTCAGATGCAACTTTGCAAACTTAAGCTGTGGTGCCATTTTCTTTTTAGAGAGAAGCTTTCTGCTGGAAACCCTTCCAAACAAGCAAACAATTGCTCTGTCCTGAACTTTAACTTGTTCACTGAGGCCTGTAGAGTCTGGGATGTAGCTCTTGCGTTTTTTGCAATTTCTCCACCTTGGGTGAATTTGCTGGGAATTCCACTCCTGGGAAGATTGTAGCATTGTGTTAAGACACACATGAATGCTTCAGACCAGCAAACTCCCAAATCTTCTACTTTTATAGAGGTTCTCACACTTGCTGATGGTCAGCAAATCAAGGTCAAACCCAACCTAAGCATTCACCAGTGCCATAATTAGAGACAGCTGCTGCTGTGTGAACAAAATGGTAAAATCTCTCACAAGTCACAAATTCACATAGTTCACACTATACTGTGTGTGGTAATATTAACTCGCCCATGAGCTTGAATATATAATTACGAGGCCACTTCTCTCTCAGTTAAGGGAACTTATCACTTCGATCAAATGCCTTTGGGACATATATTTACACAGAGGCAGGCTGCCTTTGAGTTGACTTTTTGATCATTTAGAAGGCCAGAGTACAAACATGAAAAGAACAACAAAAGCAAACGTGTGAAAAAGCTGCTGTGTGAAGGTTTATGATTATCTTTCATATTTGGTCCATGTAAACTGACACTTCCTGAAACTATAGTAAGAAAAACAAACAAAAAGATTTGAGCTAAACGAACTCAAAATCCTTATTAGGTTTTGCAGTTTAAAATAAGTTTTGGTTTTGAGGCTTTAAACACAGTATACATCTCCCAAGGTTGTGCTGAAAATATGTACCAACATCTAATTCAAAATACATGTTTACATCTTCACATTGAAGCCCCTTCGAGGATCCATTATTTTTACTTGGATTAGTCTGAGTCTGTACTGTAAAAAGCTTCGTATATTTACTGGTTAATTATAGATCTATGCTAACGACACGGTAGTTATACAGTCCTAAACAGTTTAAAATAGTGGGTGCTGCGTTGTGGATAAGCTTTTATTATGTGGGTTAAGTAGCACGACGTTACCGCATTTTTAACCCAACCAACCAAGACCAGCGTTATATCAGCGACTTTAGAAGTTACTTTACCGGCCTTTCATGCTCAGGAGTAAAGAAAACCTAGAACCTAGAAGCAATCACGGCGCAGTTAAATTGTTTCCCAAGTTAGCAGGATAACGCTAGCTCGCTATTGTAGAGGGTTACAAAAAGAGAAAGAAAAAACAAGAATCTGCTACCTTTATTAATGAGAAAAAAAACTTGTCGGTTTTATCTTAAGAGGCTTTAATTTTTAATACTGCTTCCGAAACTTCACATGTTCGTAACGGTGCTTGCTTTCCAGATTAACTTCAGCTAAGCTAAAGTTAGCTGACAGTCTAAACAACAACATCAAAAACTTGAGGATGAGGGTGGATAACGCTGATAACGTGATATACCAGCTCGGCCTTCCCCGTTAGAAATGCGTAACGTTAAACGACGTACACTTATAGTTTTCATAAGCATTAAACAGTTATCACCACTTACTTTAACGCAGCAGAAGTTGTATCATGGATTCAGGGTAATGCTTTTTTTTTTGGGAGAATGGAAGCTGAGGGACAGTCTAGGGGAGGAGCCCGAAACTTTGGCCTGAATTTTTGGGGTCTGCAGGAGCAAAGCATCGTGGCTGAGAGGCGATATCATCTCAGCAGTCCAGGATACACGTCATTTAATTAATACAAAATCTTCTTTTGTATTAAAATACTCCTTTTTGTAATCTTGACTAGCGAAAACCACGCTAGTCATTTTTTTATGTTTTTGAGACATGACAAAAAACTGAACGAAACATTGAAAATACGATGATTTAGGCAAAAATAAAAATTTCTTTAAAAAACGTAGGCCATTATTTTAAGAGGGTGATAATATGTAAGTAGTCTATTAATGAAAGTCGATTTTATAGTGGCCTTTTCACCACATGGCCAGCCTTGTTTGGGCCATGACCGACACTAAAGATGTAGTCATCCATTTCCCCCGGTTTTTGTTTTTATTGAAAGGGTAATCTTGGGCTGTGTCTTCAGTAAATGTAATTTACAGTATGTTTTAGAAAATGAGAGGTTGAGGCCAGGGAACTGTTCAGTGGAAGAAAACCAAACTAAACAAAGTTTATGGGCTATAATAAAATGAATAAATAGAGAGCCAAAATAATAAACAAACAAAAGGTCACACCCAACTGTTGATGTGCCCTGGCAATCATATGCTAATCTTTACATTGCGTGGGTTGGCCTATTCAGATTTAATACTTGAAATATAGACCACACATGATAGGGGGTTGAGTGACATTCTGCACCATATTTAAAGCTCTTCTTCAAAAATTGCCCAATTTCCTCTGCTCCCTTGTTACATTTAAGTATAATAGACAGTCTAATGGTAGCTCTTTTTTCACACTGATTGTGGAAAACCTGGGTTTAAACACACTGCTCAAAAAAAATTACACTTTTTAATCAGAGTATAGCATCAAGTCAGTAAACATCTGGGATATTGATCTGCTCAGTCAAGTAGCAGAGGGAGTTGTTAATCAGTTTCAACTGTTTTGGTGTTAATGAAATTAGCAACAGGTGCACTAAAGGGACAACAATGAGACAACCCCCAAAACAGGAATGGTTTTACAGGTGGAGGCCACTGACATTTTTTCTCTCTTCATTTTTTTCTGTTTTTGCATTTGGCTAGGGTTAGTGTCACTACTGGTAGCATGAGGTGATGCCTGGACCCTACAGAGGTTGCACAAATAGTCCAACTCCTCCAGGATGGAATTTCAAAGTATGCTGTGTCTCCCAGCACAGTCTCAAGAACGTGGAGGAGATTCCAGGAGACAGGCAGTTACTCTAGGAGAGTTGGGCAGGGCTGTAGAAGGTCCTTAACCCATCAGCAGAGCCTATATCTGCTCCTTTGTGCAAGGAGAGACAGGATAAGCACTGCCAGAGCTACAAAATGACCTCCAGCAGCCCACTGGTGTGTCTCTGACCCTTATAAGAAACAGACTTCATGAAGGCCCAATGTCCTCTAGAGGGCCCTGTGCTCACTGCCCAGAACTGTGGCGCCTGATTGTTATTTGCCATAGAATACCAGAATTGGAAGGTCTGTGCTTTTCACAGACGAGAGCAGGTTCCCCCTGATCACGTGTGACGTGAAAGGGTCTGGAGAAGATGTGGAGAACATTATGCTGCCTGTAACATCATTCAGCATGACCGGTTTAGTGGTGGGTCAGTGATGGTCTGGGGGGGCATATCCATGGAGGGACACACAGACCTCTACAGGCTAGGCAAGGGAACCTTGACTGCTATTAGGTATTGAGATGAATTCCTTGGACCCATTGTCAGACCCTACGGTGGTGCAGTGGGTCCTGGGTTCCTCCTGGTGCACGGCAGTGCCCGGCCTCATGTGGTGAGAGTATGCAGGTAGTTCCTGGAGGATGAAGGAATTGATACCATTGACTGGCTGCCACGCTTGCCTGACCTAAATCCAATAGAACAAACAAAAACTGGTGAACTTGTCATGTTATAAGTAACTGTGTGGGAGCTTTAAAAAGAAAAGTGTTTCTTTGATTCTTGCATTTCAGTTAAAACATAATAGTGACACTTTGGCTCATGGATTTCAAAAGTAGCTGTGAGTTTGTAGGTTTAGTTGCTGATTCAACTTTAATTTAACCACTTGTTCAATTCAAATGTGAACAGCCTAAGAAATGTGCCATTCTGCCTTCAGCTCATGTGAAAATGTTCTGGAGTACAGCCAAAGGCATCAAAAAGGACATGTTTCATGATGTTTAGCAGTTTTTAACAAGCATTTACTATGTCTAAAATCTGGAAATGCTAAGGAAATTTCATGTCACAGATTTTATTAGTTGGGTTCACATGAATAATAGTGTGGCAGTTATATTTGTGGATGGGTTGTGGTACATTTGGAACTCAAATTTGTATTATTTTGAGTTTTGCACCACAGACTTACTGCACACAATGTGTCAGTGTTTTAAACAGGATCTTATTGCACAGGAAGTTTGGCCTTTTTTTTCTCTCTCTCTCTCTCACTGCGTTTTAAAATCTCCAAACGAAAGGAACCAATAACTGTTTAAACATATACCTACTGCCATGGGTTATGGTCGCTTTTAAAAACAGTTGGGGGTGCAATATATCTAATTTGTGAACAGAGGGCAGTGTTGCATCATAGTTTGAAAAGGCCAATTTTCTTAGTCAAGATTAACAATGCAGGTCCAACAATAAACGTGCCTGTTGATTTTTGACTGTAATAATAAAAACAAGAAACAGAGCAGAGAGATAAAGAAAATGTACTTGTGTTATTGATGCAAGAGCCCGATTTGGATTCAAAAAAAATTATACTGCCAGTTTAATTCTATTAACTCAAAATTAACTTGAAATGATTATTAGTTTCTTTCTGATTTCAAAACTTTGGGCACAGTTGTTGGACTTGTATGTGTGGGGTGGGTGGGGTAGCAGTTACAGGAAAATAGGAAGAAGGAAGACCAACAACAACACCTGGGGAGTCGCATCCAATAGGCCTAAACAAGACAGCGGCAGAGGAAACCTATAAAAATAAGAGAAAAACGACTGTTATCCAAGATCCACACTGTAGTCCAAACTAGTGACTAAATGTTGTGATCCTACCCACCACCAGAAGGCAATGGGCAGTCAAACACAGTCACTAAGGGAAATAACAAATCTAGACCACAAACACCAAAAAGCCAGGAAGAGGGTGAACAATGGACTATAGATGCCCTTTATAGTCAAGCAATGATTGGAGAGCTGGAGAAGGTGTGAGGGCTAATGGTGCGTTCAAAAACACTACTCAAGTGAGGAAAATTTTTTTCACTAATAATTCTCGACTACACATGCAGTCTCTGGAGCCTCAGCAGTCCCCAACACACTCTTTTTTTTTTTTTTTTTTTTTTTTTACATTAAAAGCCCAATGGGACCAAGATGTACATAGTCAAAAGTAAGTACCTCTGATAACCCAAGTGGCTGTCAAAGTGAGCATGCTTGTTTCTGATAATAATGGCTCCACAACCAGACTGAGATCAGGATATTCATTGCTGTCTCCCTTGCAAGCATTCATTAGGAGTGCTTTTTATCTACACAGAGGTGTGACTCATCCACACTGGAAAAAAGCTGTAGAGAAGGGCAGTGGAGCCAGAGGAGAGGGGATGGAATGACAAGAAAGTGGATGTAATATGATAAGGTTAACAAGGGGAGGAAAAGAGGACAGTGAGGTGAAGAGAACAGGCAAAACATCAGATTTCAGGCCAGGTGCTCTTACAGACCAACTTTGTTGATTATCAGCCTAGACACACAATGCAGAGGTAAAATGCAGAGGGGCGGGGTCTTTATTACTGAATCATCACCTCTTGTGGATCCCTGAGGGACAGTTTCAAGCCGGCCTCCAGTTCAACCCCCCCGACCCTTTTATTGAGACAGGAGAGTGGAGAACTGAAGAACAGAGGGAGGTCTATTTCATGGTGGTAATAAACACTACTGTTTTTAATTCACTCTGCAGCTAAGTCAGTGACTGGCTGGCTGGTGTGAATTGTCTCCTTTTCAGTCATCTCTATTCATCTGTCATTCTCTGTCTGCCTCTCTCTCTGTCTCTATCTCTGGGCATCTTTTTCTTCACTCAGCATGCAATCTTGTTTTTCGTGTCTAAAGCACCCGTGCTCCCTCATGGAGCCATTGCTGTGTCTCAGCCACAGTATGGAGCCCCCTCTGCAACTAAAGTCTTCCTGTTTCCCTCCAGTGTAACTCCACTCTGCCACACTATCCACAGGTACACTTCTGTGTGATTCCTTTTTTCAGAAAGCTGTGTAACATCAAGGAGGAGATAGATGGCTGGTGCAGCACAGTGGTGACACATTTCATCACACTTCTTGGAAACTCCACAACTATACACCCCCTCTTGAAAGGAAAATGATCATACAAACTTTACTTTTAGGGTGCATGACACGGCACTTTTCTGTGTGTACTTGCTTTGCAAATGCAAAAGTTAAAGTTATTCATGCACTGTAGGAGCATAGAGGCTCTTTTCAGCAAGCCTTCTTTGGCTGTCTGTCAGCTAAACAGCGTTGCTCTGTGCTGTAAGAACTGAAGTGTTAAACAACTCCTGCTCACATATAACCCTGCTTACAGTATATCAGACTGTTCTTATAACACATTTCACAAGGAAGAGAGCGTAGAAAATGCAAGCATTTCACCATTTTTAGAAATGGAAAAGACTAAACTTTTAATGTTTTATATAATGTTTAATGATTGTACTGGAGACAAGAACATTATAGTTCTATCACAGAAATAGTACTGAAATCAAAATCAATAAAACACAATTATAAATCAGAACAATTGTAGACATAGTGATTACGTGCAAATATAAATGCTAAGGCATCTTTTAAAAAAAAAGAGGATGGGCTCAGGATTCTTTACTCTTCCATCTTATTGCAAGTACCCTAAGTCAAGTGCTGTTTAACTGTTTGACATATATATAATTTTTCTACACTCATTTCTAATTTTTTGTGCAACACATACATTTTTTAAATTAGAATTCATACTGGGAAACAAACATAGTGACTTTGGTGATGTATTTCCCCAGCTGGACTCGCCTCTCCAGCTCACTCATCTCCACCTCTGCCTCCAGAGTGGCAGGGCCAGGCACAGGGCTCACCAGCATCAGCTCACCCGTGAGGCGGTCTGAGCGCTGCACTGTGAAGTGGCGACGAGCTTGCCTTCCGCCTAGCAGGGAGAAGCGAAGGGTGTCACCTATTGGGCGCAGTGCTGACACTCTGAACATGACGCGGGGAGCTGATAGGTTGGATACAACAGCCAGGTAATGGTAGGAGAAAGAGTTTGGGGCCTGAGAGCATGCCTTGTTGTCCACAGGGCAGGGGTTACGTTCACAGCGCCTGGAAAATGATGAGGAATAAGTGAGAAAGAAGTACAAGAGTGACCCAAGCCGGTAATGCTGTATTTAATTTTCATTCCCATATTTAGTTGTTACTGTGCATCTGAAACAAAAATCATTCTAATTTAATTAAAAAAAAAAAAGTTAAGGAAAATGCTCACATTGGGGATGTTTTGACATATGTAGCATTAGGGATTTTGGGGCAGTCCACACGAACACACTGGAAGCCACCATATGTGTTAATGCACATCTGGTCCTTTGTGCAATTGTTTTGCCTCATGGCACACTCATCAATATCTGTCAGAAAAGACAAACACAATGTCTCCACATTTAGTTGGGACATCATTTAGACTGTAAGAGAAATCAGCTCTGGAATTTGCCATTTCTGAAGAGAAGATTTAACATGAATAGCAGTTTATTAAAGGCACGTGTAAGCTCAACATTTTTGTATTATATTCCATGACTTTCAGAATCAGCTATCCAGAGGAATACTTTGAGTATTGCTAGGTGCAAATTTGGCAAATAAAAGAAAAATGACAGCAAAACAAAACACAGGAAACTGGGCTGTGCACCTTTACAACTGCGTCCGTCACGGGTCACATTGTATCCTGCAGGACAGGAACAGCGATAGCCTCCAGGGGTGTTAACACAAGCGTGCAAACACAGTCTCCCAGCCTGTCCGTTATGAAACAGCTCACATTCATCAATATCTAAAACACATTACACACACAGGCATGGCTAACATCCCATATAGAAACATCATCATATGGAAAATGTTAATGTTATACAAATGGTGTACCAGTGCAGGTGGAGCTGTCTCTGCCAGAGATGGTGTATCCTGGCTCACAGGTGCAGTGGGTGGTCCCCTGCACTATTGTGCACCGTGATGGACGAACATAGGGCCCAGTGGTGGCAGCTGGTAAAGTGGATGCAGCAGCAGCTGTGGATGGGGAGGTGGCGGCAGAGGTGTTTGTCATGGTGACAAAGACTGAATAAGGAAGAGAAGACAGTTAAGCAGTGGTGGTCTGCTGTAGAGAAAGTTTTCACAGCCTTTTTTTTAAAATATATTTTCGTTGCTGTAGCTGTCTATCTGCCCCCAAGGATAAGAGTTATTTATTTATCCAGCTGACAATATATGACATTCACTGATGTCGGTGTGTCGATGATGATATGAGACAATGTCAGTCACGGCTGCCAGTGTCAAATGGAATTTAAGGGGAGAGTCACTGGGTCATATCAGTGGCAACAACACAAAGCCGTCATACATGTGACTTTGGAGCTGTTTAATAGGAAATGTTTAATAAGCTGTGTTTTTCTACAGGAACAAGACAGTAGTATGAGCTTAGTGAAGATGTGTTTGGATTTGTTTATTTGCCAGTAAGGAACAAGAAGAAGAAAATGCCTGTGCAGAAATACTGGTGACATGTTTTTGCTGTAATTTAGATTAGTTTATATTTTAACTGTAATAACTCTACATATCACTTTCAAAGTTCTTTA
This sequence comes from Cichlasoma orientale, assembly GCA_034780415.1. NCBI lineage: Eukaryota > Metazoa > Chordata > Actinopteri > Cichliformes > Cichlidae > Cichlasoma > Cichlasoma orientale. Next base: position 154,311 of record JAVDPK010000855.1, on the reverse strand, counting down.
CAAAACAAATTCAGCTGAGCTTTATTAAAGACATTTGCACACAGTTTGTTTAAATGGTGGTCATGGGGTGGGGATGGGGGTGGAGCCTATCCCAGCTGTGTAGTATATGTTCAAATAGTGGGCAGCATAGTGTTCAGCACTGTGGCCCACTCCTGGTTTCAAATCCACCAGGCAGCTAGGGCTTTTCTGTGTGGCATCTGCATGTTCTCCCTGTATCTGTGTGTGTTCTCTCCCAGTACTCCGGCTTTCTCCCACAGTCCAAAGACATGGATGTTAGCTTTCATTGGTGATTCTAAATTGGAATAGATGTGAATTTAAGCCCGAGTCATTGTCTTTGTTTGTATCCTGGCCCTGTGATGGACTGGCAGCCTGTCTAGGTGGTATACTCTGCCTCGCACCCAAGTGACAGCTGGAGTGGACTCCAGGCCTTCATACCCACCCACTAAATGGTACAGTGGCTAGGACTATGGCCTCACAGCAAAAAGGCTCTGGTTTTGAACCTGCTGATCAGCCAGGCTTTTCTGTGTGAAATGTTCATGTCCTTTCTGTGCTTCATCCCACAGTCCAAAGACATTCATTTTAGGTTAACTGGTGATTTTTAAATTGGACGTAGGTGTTCACAGTTACCTGTCTCTCTCTGTTAGACCTGTAATGGACCAAAAAACTGTCCACATTGACCTCTCACCCACTTGGGGAAAGTGATTAGGAAAATGAATAAGTGGCTGTTTTAATGCAATGATTGGATGACTATCTGCTTATAAATATTATATAAGCATTACCAGACTTTTAAATCTCTAAGTAAACTATCAAACTATATGTAACTGTAGAAATATTTAAATACTGTGAAAGACTGGAGGAATTTAGTAAAATTACTGGTATGTACTGCTTTGCAGTGGCAAGCCAAGCAACTGGCCAATATAATCTCTTTCGATAATAAGGTGGTAAAGTATAACCGCATCTCATGCACGTGTGTGGCATGAGTATGCACTGTATCATATTTACATGTTGGCACAGGACTTTGACAGGTAACTCCAGCCCAGCCTTTGGCACAGACACAGGAAAACTGGTTCACCTCATCAACACACGTTCCACCATTCAGACAGGGGGAGGATGCACACTCATTGATATCTGAGGGAAAAAGACATAAAGGTTATATGTGAACCCTCTCCAGAGATACACTTACATATGCAACCTAATAACTTTGATGCTTGAACCTCACAAAACATTACATCATGACATACACATGTACGTATGGGGAGACATATGGGAGCAAATGAGTTAACAGTAGGGGCGGCCAAAGTGTAGGGCATGCCACATCCTGATCAAACAGCCTTTGAGCTGCTATCTCAAAGTCAGCACGCTGTCAGAGGACATAGAGTTTGGAATATTGTATGTCACAGCATTCAAAAAACTCCTTGGACAATGACCAAAGTACATAAAGAAATATGATCGTGGGCCACATATGAAATGCATCGGTATATAGAAAAATGTCGGCGACGTGCTTGATGCAGCAAAAGCAGAATGGCACAAGAAAGGAGAAGAGGAGAGGTTACACAGAGGATGCTGACAGGATTGTAAAAGTGATCAGTGGGTTAGATAACATGATGAGCGATGGTCAAGATAATGAAGCAGAGAAATTGTGGTGAGAGGAGGACTCGGAGGAGGCAATGGAAAAAAACACAGCAAAGGCCAGGTCTCTCACCTCGGCAGGTAGGTTGCTGACCACTCCAGGTCAGGCTTTCCTGACAAACCCTGCTCTCTGATCCCACAAGTTCATAACCAGGGTCACACAGAAAGTGAACCTCATGGCTGATGCTGTGTGATTTTCCAAGTTTCCTCCCATTGATGAGTGAGTCCAGTTTTGGGCAGGTACCTAGAAATGTTTAAAACATAACAGCAGATATATTCTGACATCTAAGATTTGAATAGATCAGTCTTTCTAAGATATTTACTCACTGTTGATGGCTTTTGTGTTCTGCCTTGCTGCACTGCTCAGCAGCAAATTTATCTTCTTCTTTAGGTTTCGCAGACTCTGCATGTAGGAGGCTTCATGGGCTGACAGAAGCTTCTGGACCTGCTTCAGAGACCCTTGTATTTCTTGCCTGCTCGGACAGTCCTGGAATAAAATAGAGCAACCGACTAAATTAATAAATGTTGCCGAACATTGTTATTGAGTGCTGATCTTCTAATTCACAAAGAGGATCAGAAAAAACAGTTGAAAATATCCAAAAAGATCCCAAAAACTTGGGAGCAGGTCATGCACGCTATATAATATTACTTTGAAAATGACAGTTTCTTGCAAAGAAAACACTTTCTTTGCTAAGTTTATGAAAATGGGAAAGCTATTTATTTCTTTAGCTCACGACAGTTAAAAATAATATTTGCTGAGAGATTAAAGGACCACAAGCCAGTGATACCACTTACTTTCCATTCATTCAAACACACCAATTCATTCAAAAGACTTCAAAATGCTAAAGAATTTGTTTTTCCTTTTTCTCTGTGTTAAATGAAAATTTTTTCACATATTGTGTATTTTTTTGTAATGTTAACTGTGTGCATACTATTGCAATCAGAACAAATTCTCTTCGTCTAAATGAACGGACAATCTGCTCCACCCATTGGGTGATTATACTCATTTGTGCAAGTAGATGACAATGTACAGTATGAAGTTATATTCATCACTAAATCAGAGTTATTCCAGTGGATGTAAAGAAATAAAAGACTGTTGAAGAATTGCACTTGGAAACCAATGTACTGCAGAGGCTGAGGCGTTCATGTGAGGGAGTAAACGCTGTCGGGATCAGAGCCTGTTCTGTCACTGTATATGCAAGCAGGAACCTCCCCACCAGCTAGCTGCATACTGTAACTCAGTCATGCACACAAAAAAGGCTCTGTGTGCAACACTTTCTTATGGGGTTCCAGATGTGATGTGCTGCTTAACTTTGAAGTCTTAACTATGCTGTTTAACTACCATGAGCCATTAGGGTTAAAGCCTTCATTAGAGGGTAATTATTCACTGATTTTGAGGTCAGTCAGTCATCTCCTTCCATCACTTTTGCTTTTGATTGGCTGTGAGATCAAGAGAGCGGCACAAACGTATTTTCTACCCACACCCTTTCCCTCATTGCCCTCATTGATTCAACAGCATCATTCTCCACCTGGCCTCTCCTCTCTTGCATGTTTTCAGACAACCAATTAGTGTTTTTCATCCAGCAGGAGTTATGTAAGAAGAGTCAATATTTGTTGAAAACACCTTTCTTATTTAGACTGAACTGAGGTTTGGCATGACTTCAGTCATTTTGGGTGGTGGTGGTTGGTGTTTATCGGGTAGTTGTCAAAGGCGTCTTTCTGCCTGTGCTGGGAGATATTTCACATGGCGTTCATGTTAACTGGGTGATGTTACGACAGTCCGAAGGAGGCGTGCAGTGCTGAGGCACAACATTGCAGCACAGTTCTATTTAACTGATTTACAGCTTAGATAACAACATGCACTCATGCACATATACAAGACTCTACACCATCACACGCACATTATTACGGACTTTTACAAACACATAATTGTCTGGCCATTTTTTTCAGTAGAAAACAAACAAATACATACAGGCAGAGGCACAGACATGGATGGCGGAGCCTAAATAGAGCCATTCACAGACACGCAGCATCTTGAAAATGTTTAGCTGGTTTGCAGTGAAGCACAGCATAGATATAGTGAGTGAATTCAGCCACTGGGGCCTCTGGGTTCATACTCGTGAGGCTTGTGTGCAGTAAGGGTGACTGTGAAATTTTTTTTGTGGCGCCAATGAGGACTTTCACAGTAAGCTCTGTTGTGGACTTCAGAAGAATTATACATATCATTTAAGCCATACATAATTACTATAGCACATTTTAACCAATTACTTTTAACATAATCCATTTAAATGGAATATCATGATATAAGCCCAGGTACCATGCTGTGACTAATTCATTCATTTACTCATTAGCTAACAATTTTTGTTGCACACTTGCTTACCTGTCCACAAGTAGGATGAGGCATACAGAAACACAGTAAGGTGATGACAGTCACAGGTGATGCAAACATGTTTCCACTCAAATCAGTCCAGTCTGCACTCAATAATCGGTCCTCAGATGTGTCAGAACTTGCGTGCAGTGTGAACTCTGTGCTGCCAGCTCTCAGAGTGTGTAGGGACTCCAGGTGAGAGTACGACTACAGTTTGCAGTGGGAAAGCTGCTGCAGCTAAACGGTGTGGAATGTTGTTTACTCTTCAGTAGCCAATCAGGAAAGGAGACTTGAAGAAAAATGTGACCACGTTATTATGCCTTTTTACTTAATTTGGAGTGCACTTCCTCTCCATTTAAAGCAGCTTGATGTTGGAGAAAAGCGACAGTGAAGCTGTGACTTCTGCAGGAATAAAGAAGCGTGTGCTATCAAAAACTGCCCCAGTTCACTTTAACTATTCCAAATTCAGCACTTTTAGATAGTCTTCACAGATGAGCTATATGCAGCACCAATAAGTGGATGACATGTATACCAATTAGCCACAATATTACAACCACTGACTTGGCATGAATAACATTGATTATTTCATTACAACGGGAAATATCATCTGTAGGATGTAAAGGGAAAACAAGCCTGATCCATGGAGGACCCACCTTGTGCTGCAAACAACTTGATGACTGATACCATAGGACATCTTCAAATATCTTCCAGAATCAGTGCACTGACTGATCAAAGAGGTTTTGGCAGCATGAGGAGGACCTACATAATTTTAGACCAGTTTTTGATGGCTTGATTGATTGATTGAGTGATAGATTAGTGTTCTTAAACCTGTCTGGATCGTGCAAGAGTGATGTGGAATAAAGGAAAAGCAGCACTCACAGAGCCAATCATTAGTTCTAAAGAAAGTTATAAGGATCTGCACCCAGATTAAATGAATCCTGCCTTTACCTATACTCCGTATATCTCCACCTCAGCTCTTAGCTTGAACAACGAAACTACATGCAGACAGAGGCACATGTGAAGTTGCAATGGAGATGAAAGGTGTCTTTTACTTTGCTAGATATCTGCATCTTTTTTTTCCAGAGGTTGAGTTCTTTGAGGGAAATCTGATCATTTAACTGAAATGGTAGAGAAAACATCTATTGTGTAGATGGACTTTTGTCATTACACCCCAGTGTGAGCAGCCAACAGCTCTGTCTGCAGGCTGTAGTAATGTGTAAAATGTGTGGAGGACACTGACACCTTGAGTACTGCTTTGAACCCAAGCACGAAGAAGGCTCCGGCCCTTCTTTGAGTGTTGGTTTTACCTGAGAAATCATCTTTGTGGGTGGCCGTGTTTGTCTGAGCCTTGAACAGACTGAGCGCACAGCTGTCATTTGGCTCAGTGGAATCACACCGTTCCTCACTGATGCAGCAGAATCAAAGGGATAGGAAATAAGCGGACAGCCAGGGGACTGAATCCTCAGTGCAAAATACATTCAGACCACAATGGAGAGAAGTGAGTGGGATTCTATTGTTCGTGCTGCAGCCATCTCCAGACACTGAATCAGCCCACAGTTTGCAGATTCATGATTCACGCTTCCTGTACTGGGTCCATAAAAAAACATTGTCACCATCTCTAAGCAGGCACCCAGACAGCAACATCCTGTATCTTTACAGAGACATTTCTAGGCTATTTGTACTACTGCCACCTCATGTTCTGCTATAGCATCATGTGGCTCAGAAATGAAGATCCATTGGCTCATTTGAAAAACAGATATCAGTGCCGCAGAACGAACAATCCATCATTAAGAATGACAGAAATGATTAAGCCATATGTTTTCCTTCTAGCATCTGACAGTAAGTGGCAACACACCTGCTGTCAGCTTCAGAAAGTAGGCAAACTAAGCATTTATTTTTAAATGTATTCAGGTACTATTCTTTATCGTTATAATCCACTGCCTTGCACATTTAATTTAAAGCTATAAAGATTTTTATATTCTCAGTCTAGTTCGTAGATACATTATAAAATTAGCTTAACTTCAAACAGTTACATCAATGGTAACATGTACATTTCTTGTCATCATGAATATATGTGTACAAATTAATTACTATATTTAGTATAATTTCTAAGTGCATGGTATTGAGAAACATCATTAGGAAAACTGTAATATTGTTTTATTTAAATTCTTCTGGAAGTACAGCTCAGTCTATATAATGGACAACAGGAACCTGAACAGCTCCTGTTTGCTTGCAGTCACCTGCAAAATCTGCAAAAATGACTCCTTTTACTCGCCTTTATAACCTGTTGAAAGGGCAGTATGTCTGCTTTAAAAATAAATAAACACAGGGATTATATGAATCACTGCTCAATAATATATTAAAGTGGCATAGAAACTCTACAGCATGTCCATAGTCCCTACAGGATTAGTAAATTCCTTTTTGAATAGTCAGAGGCATGTGCTGCAGCCTGGGGTGAAAGCACTTGAGCCGGTGAGGATAAAAGAGGGAGGAGAGGGGCAGAGAGGCACGGTAAGACAGCAGTGAGCAAGTGGCCACTGTTGGTAGAGACGCTGCACGAGTTAAAAATGGGGTCGGTAACAGCGTCTGGACGTTTGGATGTGTTTGTCGTTTGCTTTCTACTGCCCCCTTTTACCTCAGCAAACCAGATCATGGCAGAGACACCGGAGCTCCAGATTTTCCCCACCACAGGTAAACACAATTAAAGTTGGGAGAGACATCAGGTGGCCACAAAGGGCACCTTTCTAGTGCAGGGTGATCACTTTACACAGATTTTAAATTGGTGTAAATGTAGAAGACAAGTGGGTGTTTGACAAAACAGTTTTAGTTGGAGGTGGAAGCTTTTATCCCGCATTTGAAGTAAAATGTGATTTTCTTCTGGCAAAGCACCAAACTCCTAATTAACATGACTGATGTGTTTTAAAAGTGTGGTGTTACCTTAAATTTAATTATACAGGCTACTCTTTAACTTTAGAGTGAAATGTTTTTCAAATGTAATGCCTAAGTAAGTAAGAAGTGAATTTGAGGATCAATAAATCAAAGTCAGCAGTGCAATGAAATTTAAGCCATAAAGCATCCTTACAAAAAAAGATTTAAGGCAGTCAGGCCCAATTTAAGTTATTAGCTAAAGGTTAAAAGTGAGGAGAATATGCAATACTTTACATTAACTTCCTTATAAGTAATAGAGCTACTTGATTAAAAGGTGGTGTTTATTTATTACACAATTACATACATTATGATCAACAGATATGCATATGTTGCTTGAAGCCATGTTCAGTAGATCTATATTTATAACAGTTTTATATTGTCTTTCTCTATATAACAAAGAATTCTTTCAATATGTGGTAAAAAGTTAAAAAAAATGTGTTGTGAATTCATTTTTTTGTGCCTTTCACCTGGGTGTGACAGACGCCTGGGTATGACTGTGATAGACTTTATGGTCCAAACTTTTGCTCTATCTCTCTCCAATACATTTGCATTTAGTTGCCACAGCGACAGCAGCAGAGGTATAATAAATGAGCGTTTGTGTTTTCTTCCAGGACTCGAGGTGAAGGCGCACTCACAGATCGTTGCTCACCACAATAGACTGCGCAGCCGGGTCAAACCCATGGCAGCCAACATGCAAAAAATGGTTTGTGGCACCTATTGTCTGTCTTCTCGGTGTGTTTTTGAATGGTTCCTTTACTGTAACTGAGTTTAACATTATGCTTTTGTTAACAGTGTGGGCTCACGTTAACAAACGAGGGTGGGCAGGCTGTCCACAGAGCTGACAGTCAGACCAAAGTCTGGTCTTTCAATGCAGCTCACATTGTTCTCCTAATAAGACACATTAGTTTTTTTGCTGTTGTCTCTCTTTCAATTCCTGTGTGAAAAATATTCAGCTGCAGGCTGCAGACTTAATTGTTATGCTTTTCACTTTAAACAAGCCTGCAGCTCCAGTTCCAAGACCCAGAAAAAAACAAAAATAATAAAAAAACAGTAATTGTAATGATGGTGGTGTCAGTCACACCAATCAGATATGTGTAAGGATGTGAGGCAGCACATCTGAGCTGAGCACTCAATCAACGAAATGTGCCTCTCCCATGATCTCCCATCCCTCTATAACTTAGGAGGACTTGAGGTTACTGCGGTCCCCGTGCACTTAAAGGACACGCTGAAGTGCAGAAAAGGCAGCTTTGATCAGTGGTCATGGTTGTTTCCCTGAAAATAATTTCAATTCTTAAAAGTGAACTCACCAAACAACCACACAAATGGCAGGGTTTGGGGTTGAGCTGTCTTCCTTTGTAGTGCTGATTGCCTCAGCAGTGTGAAATAGTAGTGTTAGTGCACAATTTGTTCTGCTCTGCTGCAGGCTCAATGATAGCATCAAAAATGAGAATGAAGCCAGTATCAGCTGGGTGTGTGCAGGTTTGTGAGGGTCATTCATTTTATTTATTTTTTTTAGACAACTAAAGGTAAAACTAAGCAACATTTTCATTTGTCTCTTAATTATAATGATCAGCAAATAGTTACACTTGTTGAGTCTGTTAGGCAGTAAACATGGTAATAACAACTTGGTTAGAGAGTAATAACAAGGTGCTTCTGAATGTCCAGTAAGTTCTAAACAGCAGTGCTAAATTGTTTCCCTATCTTACTCCATCTATTGCTTTGCCATACAGTACTTATCTCCACAATTCTCTTGCTTGTATATGATTATGAGAGGTAATGAGGGATTATGAAACTCACAGTGCAGCAGATACCCTTTGGGCCTAATATGAGATTTGTGCCAGTCACTTTTTCATAGATTACATCCTCAAAGCCAGCCGTACAGACTGAGCCCCTTTCTTCGACTGCTCTTCAGCCTCAGAGAACTGTTCTCAACTGATAAGGCAGTAATGAGAAAAAGAGGATGTGGATAATCATTTTGCATTCACAACCCTGGTTTTACAGGTAATTTCCCCGTGAAAACCCTCAGAGGAGGCTTTGCCGAGCTGAAGAGGCATATTAAAGAACTTTACTGATAAATGTTAAAAGGCTCAAGGCTTTGGCTGTGTTTGCAAATATCTCAATAGGCTTTTTTTTTCTCTCCCCCCCCACACAAGAATGAACCAGCAAGCATTATGGTGAGATTGTGTTGAAGTGATTATTATATGGTCCTTTAGGCTTTGCTTTCAGGATGAGATAAAATACCAATATTCCAAGAGTGAATGATGCTCCTCCTTTTCTCACCCAGTGCCCTGTCGGCAGGTTTTCTTTGAGCTCTTTAGGCTAAAAAGTATTGAGGTCATACCATCACTCAAAGAGACTGATATTAAAGTTTAGTATTCTCTTTTGATATGGAAATCATGACCTCTGTTTGTGAGATCGTATCTTACTAATCGCTCTCAGAACTATACCCAGGGGTCCACCATGTTACTTTAATGTAGTGAGCTTCAGAGGGAGCCATTCTCCTGAACTTTAGATGGAATTACATTCTTTCAGTATTTTTAGTAGTACTAAACACAACGAGTGGTGCTGGCACAACAAACCCGGCACCTGACAGATGTTTTAGCTGATCTGAACATTGTCTGTCTCACAAACACATCACTCTCCAAACACTGAATCACAGAGATAACACATAAGTCCTGTTGTCCATGCCCATAATTTTCCAAGTTTAAAAAGTTGAAGTAAATTAACATTCATTTTATGGTCATTTTCAATATAACAGTTGCTGGTGCCACAATGAAGGCAGAATGCATCAGTTGCTCTTGCTGTTAGTGAAACCCTATCTCAGACCTGATATGTAGTGACATACTTTAAAATGACAGATGTTAGGACCTGGTGAACTTATACCCCTCTCTCATCAAAGACTTTGGCTGGCTGACATTAGAGAGCAGAGTGAATGATGATCTTAAGGGGCCTCAGTGTGTTCACACCATCAGCGTCACACCAGTAAAGTCTGTCTTCAAAACCCTGTCAGTTATTTGACTGATATTTCATACTTATTTGGATTTTCCATCTGCACTACACAAATGTTAACAGGAAACAGAAGTCCATGGCCAGCTCCAAATCTGACTATCCTTAGGCTAAGAGAATGATTGTGGATATCCTAACCCTTCTTCTTTGACCTAAGGATAGTCAGATTTGGAGCTAGTCATGGACTTCACCAGTCTTGTGCTCATTGTGGAGTTTCATTTGATTAGTGTAGGGTTAGCAGCACCTGACATGAGTGAACCTGCCAAGAAGACACATCTAAATAAAATACCTCCTCCTTTGGTACACGTAATGTGTATGTGCTAGTAGTTAGAGTAGCTTTGGAGTAATGATCTCTGTGTGAAAGTCTATTGTTTATTGGAATTATTCACTACAAACCTCAGGCCACTGAATAAAATGTTTACATCTACATAACAAAGAGCTTTATTTTCAGCCAATCTGATATTAATCGACTGGTACTTAAAAACTCCTTTTTACTCTATTTGAGCACTCAAAGCACTTTCTTATTACAAGTCTCGTTCACCCATTCACAGTAGTGCTTGTTTAAAAAAAAAGTATAATTCACACACAGACTCACATGGATGCAATGGGGACAACTCAGGGTTCAGCATCTTAGCCAAGAATACTTCAACATACAAGCTGAGGATCGAACCACTAATCTTCCAATTAGTAGACAATCTGCTCTACCTTCAGAGCAAAAGCCACCCATGCTTTGACACATGCACTTCAGCCCTGAACTGTTCACGGACCTACTTGACAAAGGAGCATAGGAGGTGCACATTTCTGACACAGCTGAATTGTACATTAGCTGGTCTTTAACTTGCAAGGTCCGTAGTATAAAGTCCATATGATGCTGGATTGCATCGATATGAGAATTGAGTGGCTCTATCCAGGCAGTTTTTCACTTAAACCCCACCGAGTATTCTTAGTACATAGCTGTCTGCTTCTTGCTGCCAGCTACATGTGCAAAAGGCTAACTCTGGAAAATGTCCCATCCCCATTCTCCCTAAATTATAACAAGTATATGGGCAGCACAGTGGTGCACTGGTCAGCACTGTCTCCTTATACTAAGAAAGTCCTCAATTTGAATCCACCAGCTAGCTGGGGTCTTTATGTGTGCAGCTTGCTTACTCACACTGTCAAAAGATATGCAAGTCAGTCTGTCTGTGTTTGCTCTGTGATGGAGTGCAGGCCCGTTCATGGTGCATCCTGCCTTAAGCCCTGAGACAGGCTCTTGCCACCCTGCAAACCTCAATCAGATAAGTTGTTAAGATGGATATGTGTGAAAACTGTAATTTTGATAGCTAATGCTAGCTAATCATTGTGCGCAATTAAAAGACTTCAGAATGAAGCATCAGCTTCTTGTGATGTGGTTAGATTCCGCTTTGCGAATGCACACTTTTTCCACACAATACTAAAGAAAGTAAAATGAATCTTGATCATTTTTACTGTATGGTAATTGGGAACTGTGTAGCAGTATGACTAAATAATGGTAATGAATGACTTTTTCTATAGGAGTGGGATGAGAAGTTGGCCACACTTGCAAAGAAGCGAGCCACATTGTGTCACAGAGAGCCTCCCCTTCTACACTCCTCGTCTTTCAGCCATATTGGCTGGAACACACATCTTTCTGTTTATGGTGCTGCCTCATTTTCTGACGTCATTGACTCCTGGTTTGAGGAGGGAAAAGATTTTCTCTACTCGAGTGGCCGGTGTAGTGAAAATGCCACCTGTCAACACTATACCCAGGTATTCACTAGTAGATACAAACCACGTATATTTTTATATGGAGTCCTACATTTGTATGTACTTTTTGTTGCCTATAAAAATGCTGTTGTTGTGTATCCAAAGCGTTGTTTTGTTTTGTCTTGTAGCTGGTTTGGGCTACTTCAAGTCATGTGGGCTGTGCCAACCAGCAGTGCTGGAGAAATGGAGAACTGTGGGAGATATTTATCTGTGCATATTATCCTGGGTAACAGTTTTTTTTTCTTCCAAAAATCTAAACGCTAAATTTATCAGAGAAAGGTATAATTAGAAAACAGCAAATTGATTGTCAGTATTTTCATTGTTGCAGGGGTAACTGGGAGGTAAATGGTCAGCTGGTGATGCCCTATAAATCAGGGCTGTATTGCTCTCTCTGCACCTCTTCAATGTCTGGCTGTTTTAGACTGTGGGACCATGTAGGTGGACTATGTGGTAAGACAGTGCGCACACACACACACCTGCACAGAATCCAACATGTATTTATAGTTAGAATTTTGCGCTGGTAATGGTGACAGCTAACTTTCTTTAAAATGGTGTACAGATGTAAAGTTCCCAGGTGTTCATTTTACAGCCTACATATTTGTGTGTTTCTCATCAGAGATTCCAAAGAACCCGTGCCGTATGAACTGTGGTGAACATGGACATCTTAATATCTCAGCTTGCAAATGCAAGTGTGACCTGGGGTTCACTGGACGCTTTTGCCAGGGTACTAATTATCAAGAGTTAACATCATGAATATCATTCTCAGTCCTCATTCCTTGTTTATCTTAATGTACAAAGAGAAAGTGCAGACACAGAATTTACTGTCTTTTTTTTTTTCTTAAGAAAAAAAAAAAAAAGAATTTACTGTCTTACTGTATGTTTTTCAGTTCGGTGCAGTGTCCAATGTGTGCACGGTCATTTCAAAGAAGAGAAATGCTCGTGCTTGTGTGATGCTGGCTACAGTGGTGCTGAGTGTGCAGGTAAGTGCAGTGTGCTTAAGGATACAACAGTCTTTCCCAAAAATAAAGACACCTGCCTAATATTGTGCGAGCCCCCCCTTGTACTGCCTTATAATCTCTGACCTGTCAAGGCCCAGACTTCACTGGACAATTGATGTTGCCTTAGTTGTTGTATCAGTCAGCAAGATGTTAGCAACAGATCTTTTAAGTTGATGAGCCATCGTTAAAACTTGTATTTCCAGCAATAAGATGCCTGATCAAATTGCAATCTGGAGAATTTGGAGGCCAAGTCAAATTCCTCACATTCTTGTAATCTCTGTCAGTCTGTTCCTGAACATTTTCCTAACATTTTTTTTGCAGTGTGGCTGCTGCCACAAAGGGGTGCGGAGAATGTGATCAAAAGGTTCTGGGAACAGCACCATAAAATAAAACAAAAAAACTTTGACCGATCTGTCTTTCAATTTCATCTTCTTGGATGTTTCTTTAAGACAGGTTCCAGAGGTGCTGCAATTTTCCCCCTAAAAGTACGTGCACTGTTCACTCTGCAGTTTCACCAGAGACCTTAAATGTGCATAGGCAGCAAACATTAACTCCTGTTTGTAGCTGATCCAAATTTTATGAGGACGCTTTTTCCATCTTTTGCAAGCAGTTTTCAGTTGAAGAGTTGACAGTTTCCAAGCCTCAAGTGACCAGATGAGGCGCAAGTCCAGGAGCATGCTAGCAGGTTTCAGGCTAGTAGGTTTAGTAGGCTGTGCACAATGAATTTATCCCCCAGAGTGAGACTGTCTTTGTGGAGTTCCACTTTACTGTCATTAGGTGTCTGAGAGAGTACATTCAGTAGCAGTCTGAAGGGCAGAGCATGCCATTGTTGTTTTTTGCCCCCCCCCCCACACACACACACACAGACAGAGGAAAGCCAAAGCATCTGGCTGCCAATGACAGTAAAGCACTACGATAGTGGTTTGTTGATAGTTGAATCATTGACCCTTAGGAGAGGTATGAGGGAATTTATAGCATATATCAAGTAGAAGCCGTAAACACTTTAATACCCAGGTACATCACTTTATTACTGTGAAACCAGCAGCCATTGTGTAAGGAGAGTCCCAAGCATAATTCTGCTAGAATTGACCAAAGTTCACAACCATCATGATTTAAAATATTAAAATATGCTTAAGTCTGTCCAGTCTGTTTTGAGGTGGGTGGTTAGTGTTAGAACATGTCATTTTAATTATAGTTTATCTGCTTGTGTCCCAACAGATAAAGTGCAGTTCCCCTTTCAAAGCTGTAATCTCGTCATAGATGGAAATTGTTTCAAGGTGTCTTCAGAGGCTCAGACCTACTATGGAGCTAAAAGTCACTGTCAGGTGTGTGTTCCTCACTCAGGCTCCTCACTGAGCGTTGTGCAAAACGTCATGCAAAAACAAAGTCCTTATTCTTCTTTATAGGAACAAGGGGGTATTCTGGCTCAAATCCACAATCAGAAGGTTCAGGACATTCTGGCTTTTTATCTTAGTCAGCTGGAGACGAGCAACGAGGTCACGAAGAATGACTTTGAAACTCAGAACTTCTGGATAGGTACTCTTTTATCTTATAAACAAATTAATATTAAGAAAATATACAAATCTTCATACTACTTGTATGGCGATAGTAGAAATGGTGCATAGATAAAATAGCATGTTTTTACTCCACAGGTCTGACACATAAACCCCCAAAAGACTCATTTCGGTGGGACACCGGAGAGGTTCCTACATTCTTCAGCTTTGCCTTTGGGCAGCCTGACAACCAAGGGTAAGAGACCCATTTAGAAATAGACAGCTGAGGGCAATGGACCAAAACAAACAAAGCAATTCTCCTGAAAGGTGGAAAATCTGCTTCTGTTTGTAAATCTTTATTTCTCTCTCTCTCTCTCTCTTTTTTTTTTTTTTTTTTTTTTTTTTTAGAAAATGTAGTTTTTCTTTCCATCTTCAAATTAAGCTTTGTTTTCAACCAATCCATGCGATAGTGATCTTGGCTGACATGCATGCTTCATGAACACCACTAGATGTCTCTGTTTCTCTCTGTGTTTCCATACCCCTTCTAATTATAACCACTTCTTTTGTCCACACTCTCAGTGGCAGCACATATAGCTGAGGCTGCCAGTTAACCAAGTCAACATGTTTCATCTGTGGTTTCTAGATGGATCCATGAAAAGCTTGCTTTTTTTAACTAAAGAACATAAATGAGCCTGTTGGAAGTCTGTATTTTTTCTTAAATTCCTAACCAGTTCTAGTGTCTATCACAAACGCTGCACGTAGCATCACTCACAGCTTCCCGTTTTCTTTACAGTTTCGGAAACTGCGTCGAGCTGCAGGCATTGAGTGGTTTCAACTGGAATGACCAGCGCTGTAAAACACAGAACAGATACATTTGCCAGCACGGTATGGCTCCTACTGGGAGAAGGTGGATGAAATCCAAGCCTGGTGAAAACTGAGTTTTTGCACAAGTGACTATCTAAAATATGGTGATAGCATTTTAGAAAAATTAAGACTTTTGACATTTTTTGTCATTTTTCATGGCACAAAAACAAATAGCTTAACCTGAGTGGAACACTTGTGTCTCTTTCCTATGAAATCTGTGCATGTTGCTTTTCCTCAAAAGCAACAGCTTTTTTGTCGACAGCTGATTTGCAAATGCGACTGGATTGTCCTCTTATATTTCCCCCAGACATGGCAGCCTACTGTCTGTCCAGCACCAGCTGCTTTGAAGCAGAAAACCACCAAGCTTTGAGCTGCATGGTGAAAGGGATCTGTGTATCCAAAAACCCCAGTCCTATAGTGCTATTAGAAAAAGGAATTAGTACACCAGCTACTATGTAATTGATTTTTTTTTCATTTCAATGTATTTATGAAAAATTGCAATAATAAGATTACTGCTATGTTGCAGTTCATGGTCAGTGTTTTATCTTCTAAGCCACATGGTGATCCCTTCATTTAACAAACAATGATTTGATTCAGCGTTTTAAAAAAAATCTATATACATAAATTGAGTTCATTTTCTATTTGTTTGGGTAGCAGAATAGACATCTTCTCTTTTTTTTACATTTTAAAATGGACTTTCCTTTACAATTGTGGTTTCTGCTCCTTCTACATGCTGTGCTCCACTGTGTCCAGGCAATTACTTTTCCTACTTCACAGCCTCTGTCACTGATATTCAGTGAAGTGTAAAATATTAATCCAGTGTGTCCCATAATGATGTGAAAACACTGAAATCTCCATGTGATCCTGCTAACACCTGCCTCTCAGTCGAAATCAATGGCACTCAGTGCTCACCATCAAGAACCTCTGAGCAATCAATATACCTCAGCTCCACAAAGGCCTGCAGTGTTTGAAAGAACACACACACACACACACACACACACACACACACACACACACACACACACACACACACACACACACACACA
>JAVDPK010000855.1:79388-89643 GCA_034780415.1 Cichlasoma orientale | reverse complement strand
CACACACACACACACACACACACACACACACACACACACACACACACACACACACACACACACACACACACCAACTACAGCAGAAACACAAGTTGCCGCATGGAAACAGCCATTTAAAGATGTTTTTTTGTTAAAAATGTGTCTGCCTAATCTGCAGGGTGTATGACTACCAGCGTGTGCCAGCTTCCTTCTCTCCTCTACCCCTGGGACCCAGTCTTGCCAAGCGATCCCGTTCCTCCTCCTACTCCTCTGGGCACAGACGCAGCCGAGATAGAACCCACTCCAAAAGCTCCAGAGCCCACTCCACTAGTTCAACCACAGCCAAGTGTGAGTAATATGAATGGGGTGCCGCTGAGATTTGATTGCATTTATAAGCTGGTCGGAAAAAAAAAAAAACATAGACAAAACACCTGTCTTGACTTGATTGTGTATCTTAAATGAGATGCTGTAGGTTGCCACTGTTCGCCTAAAATACTGGTGAATGCAGTTGTCAAACTCTCTGCATTTAAACTTACACCTGCTTAACAAACACATCTTAAAAAAACGAAACCACGCATCGTCTTATAGTGCAATCACAAAACAAACTGTGCTACAGGAAGAAATAGTTGTATACCAGGCAGCACTTGCCTGAGTGGCATATCAGAAACATGAAAAAACTCTGCACATGCTAACCATATTTGTAACTTGAATGAGGAAAGATGATTAGGAGGAATTGAACATGATTTATTGATAAGGAAAAAAATTAGCTATTTAGTACTTAGACTCCGATGGCCCATCGTAGCAGAACAGAATCCCAGCGGAGTCTGGACGCCAGGGGATGGTGAGGAGCTGGAAGGAGCTCTGAGAGACTTGGGTTACGGTGATGGGGAAGAGGTGGGTTGCGCAAATGTGTCTGAAAGGGAGAATAGCAGATGAGCAATTATATTTAAAGGAGTCATATCATGCTTTTAAATCCTTCCTTTTCATATATAAATCATTCACTTGTGGTCTATATAAAGTAGAACTGCACATTGACCCCACATTGACCCCTTTTCTGACACCCGGCTCAGAGCAACCCATTTTGGTGCGGTCTTTTGCGCCAGGCCCCCCTCCAAAGCAAAATAATGTTATTCAAAACATGCACAGTTATATCCTCAAGGAGCTAAAAGCTAGCACACCGCTAACAAAAGGCACAATGCTACAATTAAAACAATGGCCAGGATGTCATATCAACACACAAAAGTTGTCTAAAATAACATTTGTTGCCATTTTAGCGTTATTTGGAGCTTACTGCTTTGCTGTGTCCGGGGTTTCTGTAGAGAGAAAGGCACTGACCCCTCAATCAGATAAACTTTTTCGGCAAATCCCTCTTTATACTGACGGAGGTTGCTGTAATACTCATCCTTGAAGTGCTTAGCGCAAACACGGAGGACTTTCTCCACTGATGTAGGTACATTTCCCAGAGAGTGTCCCCCCGTTCACCGGAGTAGCTCCAGGGGAGCGCTGTGATGAATTTTAGCTGGGCCAGGGTGCCTCTTCCCCGTGTTAGTGTGTGGAGAGTGTTCCCCTTTTCACCAGAGGAGCTCTGAACTGTAATGAATATTAGCACTTCTAAGAGGCTCTGATGCCGGGGGGCGATGTAAGGAATCGTGTGGGTTACCACATCCAACAACCGAATATTTTGACTTGCCTACGTGCAACTTTGGCATAACTAAACTGGACTACAAAATCGCTACGAGAAAAAAATGGCGGCCGGATGTCCATGACCTTATTTAGCAGTTCCACAGCAAATACTGTGATGTCAAACATTAGAAAACATCACTTGTAAGAGTGAAAACTGAACAGACTGAAAATTATGACCCAAAAAGAATGTAAAGATATCTACGCAGCACCCAAACAGAATGCATTTACATTTCCTGCACTGTTACACACTGAAAGTACACAACAAAGTGTATTTAAGGGCTAAAAACGTGGATTTTGCATGATACATGCCCTTTAAAGTATGCCAAGTGGAGGTTGATCGGCTCAAAGAAGGTGGGCAGAAAGATGATTGGACTACAAGTGATGAAGTCAGCGGTAAGACTGACAGCGTGGGAAAGTTGAAATGAAGAAATAGACAAGCAGCGAAACACCTGGGAAAGTAGACAGATGAGTGATTACAGATCTTCCTTACTGAACTTACACCTAAGCTTCATATCTAAGTTTAACTTGTGTACTTAAAGCATGTCTAATTGCTTATACGTTGCTCTTACTTACGTTTCAGACATAATTCAGGATAGACTCCTTGAGATCTCTCCTTCTGGTCAACAAATATTGCTGAAAAATGTTGAACTCCGCCTCTAAATACAATTATCAGTGCTAAACTAATAGTGGTTACAGTTATTCATATTCCTAAATATTTGGACACTACCACAGTTTTGTAGTTTTGCCTCTCTACACCTCCACAGGGAATTTTAAAATCAAACAATAAAGATGTGATTGCAGTGAAGACTTTCTTCTTCAATTCAAGGGGTTTAACAAAAGTATTGCATTTACTGTTTAGGAATTACAGTTGGGGGGTTACATATGTGTAGTCCCCCTTTCAGAGGCTGAAAATGAATTGGGCAGTTGACAAGCAGCTTTATGGCCAGGGGAGGCCTGTTCATTCATTCTTCCATGAGAAGCAGATGAAAGCTCTGGAGTTGTTTCCAAGTATTGAACTTGAATTTAGTAGCTGCTTATTGAAACTGTTTATTGAATATGAGGTCCAAAGAGATGTCAATGCAAGTGAAGGAGGTTGTAATGGCTGAAAGCAAGATTAACCTGAGCCAGAATGATGAGAAGAGATGAGTATGGAGAAGGAAAGGAACAGCTCGTGATCTGCAGCATACCACACAATCTGTCAAACATGGTGGAGGCAATGTTATGGCATGGGCATGTATGGCTGCCCATGGAACTAGTGTTTACTGATAATGTGACTGCTGACAGAAGTAGGAGGATGAATTCTGGAGTGTACAGGGCTGTACTCCCTGCTCACATTCAGCCAAATGTTGCAAAACAGATCAGATGGAGCCTCACGGTCCAAATCGAAAATGACCCAAAGCATTCTGCAAAATATACTCAAGAGTTTCTCAAGGCAAGAAAATAGGCTGTTCTTCAGTGGCAAAGTCAGTCACCTGATCTCAACCCAGTAGAGCACGTTTTTCACTTACTAAAGACAAAACTGAATGAAGGGACCCACAAATAAGAAGCTACTGAAGGTCGCTGCAGTAAAGGCCTGGCAGGGGATCTCAAGGGAGGAAATGAGGCATTTGGTGATGTCCCTGGGTTCTAGACTTCAGGCAGCAAAGGATTTTCATCCAAGTATTAAAATAAATCCTTATATTTGAAATTATTTTAGTTTGTCCAGTTATTTCTGAGCCCCTGAAAATGGGGACTATGTATAAAAATGGCTGCAACACTTTTGTTAAACCCCTTGATTTAAAACTGAACATCTGCACTTCAATCACATCTTGATTTATTTAAAATCTACTGTGGTGATGTTGATGATGTTGAAAATGTTGATGATGATGATGAAAATGTTTGTCTAAATATTTATGGTCCTGACTGTATATTGCTCCTGTGTCGCCACACAGGTCTCATACTGGCCCAAGTACATTTCAAATTCTCCCCAAAGATGTTTTCAGGTTGTGTAATTTCCTAATGTCACTTACATTTTCTCGCTCTCTCTGTCCTTGCAGTGGGGATGGAGGAGTTGCAGGTGATTAAAAAGGAGCTGACTCTGATAAAGACACAGATCGATGGGCTGCTTGACAGTCTTGACAGGATGGACACACAGAGGATTGACCACAAAGGTGAGACACTCATTCAGAAAGACAGTGGAGTCGGACGGCTGTGAGATCGAATGATAGATAATCTATTTGCACATCAGAATCATTTTGAGGCGGACTCCAGCGATATGCCACTTTCAGATTTCTGCTTGATTAGCTCCTCCAGTCACAACCCCAATCAAAATGATTCAGGATCTGTGCTGCGGGGAAACGGGGGGTGGGGAATGCACTGCATGGATGGAACCACTCTTGCTTTACCTGACAAATCAATTATTTTTCTCCAGTCAGGATTTTTTTAAAAGTCGAATACAGGCTAACGTGAGCTAGAGTTTGGCGGGGCGGGGGGGGGGGGGGGGGGGATTGTTGGGATCAAATTATGGAACATGCTGAACAAACAGTGTGGCTGAAGTAACTGAGTGATGGGGCTTCAGAAAACATAGATAATCGAGGACGGTGAACGGCAGCAGATCACAGAGGCAAGCGGTGTTGCTGCCCTCATGTGGATGTCTGATGATCACTGCACCTGTCTGCAATAAAACAAGAGCTCAGGGAATGAATGGCAAAGCTTCATTATCCTCCTTAAATAAACTATTTCACCCAATGCCTTAATTAAACTGACCACAAACCAAAACACAGTTTATACCAATCACTTGATGCAGTTCACCCTCCTCTGAGCTCCCAGCCCCTCACTCACTGCTACACTAAACTGTTCTCGCCTGAGAACAGTGCTTTAACCTTGAAGCCATTATCACAACATCGGATGGAATAAACAGTCCTGGGCAACCCGCAGTTTACTATCTGTGGATGTACACCTGCAGAAATCTATGTGAAAAACTCTCCTCTCTACTTTGATTGACCTTGGGTGATAGATAGCTCTCGTCTTTGTATTAATTTATCTCCAGCTTTACTCGATTCCCCTGTCCCTCACTGTCTAGCCTTGCTGTCTCTCATCTCCCTCTTGCTATCTTCACATCTGTCCTTCATCTTGTCACTCCCACTCGTTTTCTGCCTGTCATCCAGGACAAAATCAGAAAGCATGCATTTTCTTCAATATCCTGTCTAAACAGGAATTAAGCTCAAATAAAACTGTATCCTATGAACATCATGTGTGCATATGTTTATTCCTGTGTTTTCAGGGTCTCCCCTGAGAGAGGATAGTCCAGTTGGTTCACCGTATGCTGCATCAGCCAGCAGCCCGGAGCACTCCCTTTCCTCCCTCTCCCCTCCTAGTTCCCGCCATCGAATTCACAAGGAGAGCCCTGACCTGAGAGAGCCCGATGATGACCACCACACGGTAAATGCACCTTGAGACAGCGTGGTTTTTGGAGTTTATTGTCTGTAAAGCATATGTTATGCTTATGGAGATACTAATGCCAGAACCAGAAAGTTTAAAAAAAAAAGTTTGATACTTTGTCTTAAGCATTATTTTAATTTTTGTTGGGACCACATTTTGTGGATAAAAGTGGATGGATGGAAAATATATTATCTGTCTGAAGCTAAAACAGGAATATTAGAACAAAACTGTCATCTTAAGAAAACACAGCTTTGACTTGAAAAACATACAGATGAGATAACCACATGTTTCAATCACGTGAGCTGCTTGGACATTAAACAAGACTTTGCTTTGTGAAATCAAGGTATACTGGCATAACAAAATTTTACTGAGTCATTCTGAGCTGGCAGTTAATGAAATGCCTTCTTTGTTTTCCTCCCACTGTCTGTCTGCCTGCTTGTCTGTCACAGATGAGCAACCACAGCTCTGACCCTGAGGAGGAAATATGAGGGAGGAATATGAGAAAACGTAAAAGACATGGATAAGGTGCCAAACATGGAGGAAGAGAACCAGAACCATGAAGCTAACACCCATATCAGAAGCTCAACAGAGGGTGTACATATCAGATAACATAATGCATTTAATTGAATCACAGCACCTTGTTTTATGTGACCATGATCCAGATACAGGTAACTTTTAAGCAGCAAGTACACACACACATCTGACTGACAAGAACTTGATAGGATTACCTAAGAGAGTGAGAGGTGGACAGTGACCTTGCTTTAACGAGAGAGCGAAAATAAACAAAACAGAGCGATGAATTTCACATATCTGCTTCAAATGAACCTGTTCTACTGTGTGAGCGAGTTTGCATGAACGGCAGCACTCCAGTGTGAATCACAATGTTCCAGTAATAATCAGTATGACGAAAAACTGATTAAAACATTATGAACCAAGCTGGCCAGTTTATTTTGTTCACATCATAGACAGCATGATAGATGGACATAGCTACCGTGATGTCACGCATTGGTTTCTAAAGTCCCGTTTTGAAGCCTGGATATGAGCGTTTGAGCCGCCACCATCTTGACTGCAGAAAACCAGATGTGATGATATGTCACACGTGAGCGTGCAGTTTCATACCGCAGATAATCCTTCATTCTGAAACACAGCATCACCCAGATTTAAAAAAACAGACTTCCTTTTTTATTCAATGAGACCCAAGACCAGAGGCTGAGCTCATGAACTCAGCAGGAAAGTGTTTACAGAGGTGTAGTTAGAAAGCTGTTTTCCTATAGACTTCTATAGGAATGAGAGCCTTTCTGCATCCACTGCTACTGCCATCTGCTGGCCTTCAGAGAGTATGCAGGTTTTTAGGCACTTTCGCATTGGCTTCATTTTTCCGACCTGGAAGCTGTGTCCATGTTTTATACCGTCCATGGCTCACATTAAGGTTTTCTTCTGAAAACAGGCAGCATACGTCATCATCAGACTATACACACAGTAATAATTTATAAATAATGTTAATGTTGTTTCTGCAGCCCTTTCATCGTTTTGGGGGATTTTTTTTTCCAGGAAAGAAACAGCAAAATCATTAAAAACAGTAGAATGACAAAAGGCCTAAAAGGACCTTGAAGCAAATCATGCACAAAGAACAGGACTGGATATTAATAAAGCATTGGAGGTTATGAACCATGTAAACATACAGCTATTTCCATAATATGACTATAACTGGAATATTGTGTGGATGTACAATAAAATGAAAATCCACTCCGTGTATCTTCATACATTTTAAAATCTGCACACTAAGAGGTTTTTGTTTGTTTCCTTCTTTTTGTTAATGTTTAACTTGTATTTCTTTGTGTATTGGATACTTTCGAGATACCAGAATTTAGCTTGATAATCACTCAGGAGAGAAATGATTTGTTTTCCACCTGTAGGTATGAGTATGAATGCCATACTATACCTGTCAAGCCTTTCAGAAAGATGAGTATTTGATCTTCTTTAAGTCTATTAGAGTAATGTTATAACTCTCTTCCTCTATGTATTAGACACTTTAAGATGTGCAAAGACCCAGGTCAGTGTAATATTGTGTATTATTGTATACTTTACTGTAATTGTTTAGCTGTACGATTTTAATCTTGCTTTAGGACTTCTCGTGTGTTTTTTAAAGAAAAATAATGATGTTATTATAATTCCTATGGTGTTACGTGTTTTTGTTTGCATTCTTAAGATAAACCAAGTGGAAATACTCATTGTCACTGTAGTAAAAGTATTTTCATATTGAGTATAAATGTTATTTATGGCGTTGTGTTTTTATTCTGAAAGACCAAGGCAGAAGCAAACATTTGATAAAAGACTTTCCAGCAGCCTGTGATCTTCTGCTGATTCAAGATACTGAAACAAAATATGACTCATTTTATATATGCCAAGGTTTGAAAAACAAAAATCCACCTGCAGCTGTCTCTTTGGAAAGCTGGTTTAGCACAGGGGAGATAATTGAGAGAGAAAGGGAAAGCTTTACCGAGCTGAAATACGGAGGCCACATGGGGGGGAAATGGCCAGCTTTCACTTTGATTTAGGCTATAGGTCACAAGGGGGCCTAAAAGTATGCTGAAAACTAAGAAATAAAATAATCTTTAGCACTTTTATTTTCATCCATAATAATGTGACTGACTGATAAACAAGAAGGAAAAACAACCCAAACATGAGATGAAGACATGAAATGAAGCCAAATTAGACAGCCTGGTGATTTTCAGTGATAAATGATACATATTAAAAATATTGCTGCCTTGGCCTCTTAATGTCAGCACGTACCCAGTGATACAGTTTGACATGTAAACAGAAAAAAAACTGCATTCCTATAAAACCTGATACAAAGCAATAATGAGTGAGCTCTCATATTTAGCAACTTTATACTGAACGCTGGGACTCAAATTTTATTACAGTTGGAGGTTAGGGGTGAGTGAATTATGTCATGTAATTTAGTGAATATGTTTTTTGTGTGAAATTCAAGCAAGAAGAACATATGATTATAAAACAGACTTTGTTACTTTTAATGCCCTTTATTGTGCTAATCTGCTTGCCCCCAGAGGAACCCACTTTAATCATTCAAGTTCAAAGTACTGAAAACAAAGTGTGACAGAAGGAGCTCTTGCATAACTAGCCTGCTGTTGACAAAAAAAGATAAGCACATGTGTGCTGAATGCCACACTGGAGGACAGTGTGCATAACTGAAATCTGAAGCTGTTACATATACCATAAAATTACATTACTCAGTAAAATCTGCAAACTTAGGTTAGCTTTTATTCATCAGTGCACATGAGTGCATCCAGGCTGAAGCAGCTGAAGAGTCAGATTTTGCCCGATAGTAAGGTAAGCACAACGTTTTAAGAAATGCATGATAAAAGTGAAGATTTGTGATTAAAAATAAAGTGATGCAGCATTATATATTTGATATATTGTTATATAATGTAATTTATGGCTGAGGTACAGTAACAGCCGTTTTTTTAGTCAATAGTCTAGTATCTAAAATAACAAATCACGTTATTTTATTTCATTATTAAACGCGTCCCTGTCCCAAATGTAAACCTAGGATTGTGGCAGGGTTGCTGTCTGAAAACTTTAAACTGCCAAAGATAATTAAACATTGGGAGAACTCAGTGGTGCTTTAAGAAAAACTACACTGACATCATTATCTCATTTGCAAAAAGAGTAGGTGTGGATTTTATTATATTTTTTTAAAATATGGTTTCATCTTAATATTAGGGTTGAATATGATTCCTTCATATTAAAGCTGCTCTGTTTAAAGTCCTATTTCCTCGGTCTGTAGATAACAGCAATGGCTGGATCGCCCAGTCCTCTGACCACACATGTGCTGAACACTGCAATGGGTGTCCCCGGATCAAATATGTCTCTCAGCCTTTATCGCCAAGACCTCTGCACTAACACCTGGAATTTAATTACCACTGGGTAATAACCTGGAAAAAAAAAACTGTATCACCAAGTAGCCTGTAAATATTTGAAAATCTCAAAGACTGCTGTAAAATTCATGTCTTTGTGCAAAGCTCTTCAATCTTATTTTGTTTGAACAGGACTACTAATGATGACGGACGCTGCCCGGGACTTATCACAAAGCAATCCTTTACATCTGGTGTGTACAAAATGCATTTTGAGACTGCTCAGTACTGGGCGAGTATGGGAGAGACCTGCTTTTACCCCTATGTTGAGGTGAGGAAAGGCTTAAAACAGAATGTGTTGATATCTTACCATCCTCTGCTGTCAGTGCTTAAATTACCTGTAGTGTCAACACATTTTTTGAGACTAGATCAACAATTTGCATCCCAATTAAATCTGTTGTATGCATTTGAATATTAATCTTGTGATGTATGTTTGTTTTTTGCAGATTGTCTTCACCATAAATGACCCAGGGCAAAAGTACCACATCCCTCTGCTTCTGAGTCGTTTCTCTTACAGTACATACAGAGGGAGCTAGAGATCAAGTAAGAAGAACCTCTTGAGGCAACTCCATCTATCAGCTGTTTGACACATCAGAGGCAGAGGGAACTCCACCAACAATGTCCATGATAGCACCAAGTGAACTGTTGCACATATTGGCAAGGCATAATACTCTGTTTCAGTTATTCTTGTGTTTAACTAGTGCCCTAACACCCTATTTTCAATTTAAAAAACATTTTGTTATTCATATACTGTGTACTTTAGTCTACCATAACACCTATTACAAGCTGTTATTTTAAGATGTGCAATATCAAATAAGTTTGTATCTGCCTAAATCACCAGCAGTATTTTATTCAAAGTGAAAAACCATCAATAAATAATTTATATTACATGTGCTGTGTCCCTAAAAAGAAATTAGTCTCATACATCATACAGCTGACTATAAGATACACTTAAGCTTTGCTTATATTTCTCTTTAGAAATCTTTCTTCCAGTATTACCCCTCTGAGGTCTAAGTCATCATTGGTGGTAACTGAAAATAAAACCCTGTCCTAACCCTGTATTTTGGAGAAAGATAAAACAGATTTCTTGGAAATACTTTATAGTGATTGCCAAGAGTTGGCAGAAGAATTAAAAAGGAATACACAACACATGACTGTGTGAGCATAGATATATATACATAGATACCTCGTTGACTGGTTCGGCCCGCTGATGCGACGTAACTGTGTGTCCGCCATAT
>JAVDPK010000855.1:52746-73686 GCA_034780415.1 Cichlasoma orientale | reverse complement strand
CCCCCCGGGTGGGCTCTGTCCTTGCCTCATTTTCACACGACCGTGGTCAGATGATCTCTCATTGGCTATTTAGACTTCAGTACAACCAGCTCTACTCTAATTGGTGGGCAGATTAGTCACATGTTCATCACTAACCAATCGGGTGAACCTTCTCGGAAACGCAACACTAAGATTCAGGCAGCCACGCTGAAATTGCTAAACACAACTGGAGTGTTTTACACTGTGTTTAAACTATTCATGTAGTGTTAGCATTGGTTTATATGCAGAGCCATGCCAGAGGACAGAATTGACCAGCTACATATAGTTACATGTACTGCTCCCGTGAATATAGCTGTCGTTAAATACTGTAAGTATCACCTCGAATTGTGTTTAAGTTAGCAATGTTTGTTTTGAACTCAACGGAAACTGACTCGACAGTAAATACTGGCCGTCAGAAGGATTGAATCAT
The DNA here is from genome assembly GCA_034780415.1 of Cichlasoma orientale. Lineage (NCBI taxonomy): Eukaryota > Metazoa > Chordata > Actinopteri > Cichliformes > Cichlidae > Cichlasoma > Cichlasoma orientale. The sequence goes on along the minus strand of JAVDPK010000855.1, from coordinate 73,238 downwards.
TGTATCCTAATGTCAGTCTGATGATACGTCAGTTGTGCACTCCATGTAAAGCTTTCTTACTTTTCAGGGGGGAAGAGAAATGAAGACTTAATTCTACCCATTAACTCATCTTTGAGCGCCACATTGCATCAAGACCAGGTATGTTAGAACGATATCCTCATCAGCTTATGAACCCAGTGTTTATAGGAAAAGGCACTTCCTTGTATGGTCCTGTCCAGAGCTGCAAGATATTTGCTGCTGTGTCTGCTGTTGTGCTGTTCTTTGTATGGTGAATTCGGTTATACAAAACTTTAACTATCCATATGTGATCTGCTATTAAAGAAATACTGAAAAAAAACCTAATAGTAACCACTAGAAGAGACCCTAACTCTGTTATTCAGATTACAGACAAATTACATCACATAAATTGTTTTATGCTTTTCAGACGTCTCCAGACTTCAAATCTTTGACAGTCAATATTTGGTGTGGCCACCTTTGCTCTTCAACACAGCCTGAACTCTCTTGTGCAGCTTTCTTGTCATTTCTTTAAGAAGTCTTCATTCAAAGCTCTTCTTTGGACATTGGCTACCTTTTGTTCTGATCTCTGTCAAGATGATCCAACACTGTTTTAATAATGTTGAAGTCTGGACTCTGAGGAGGCCAATATATGACTGATAGTGTTAGAATTATGTGTTTTTCATTCCAGGTATACTTTTACTGTATTGAGACAATTTCTGATGAGGCTTCAACAAACAGTATATGGATCAACTGAAGGGCCATTTGCATCTCTCGTTCCCGTGTCAGATTTTTGCTGGATTTTTTTCCTGTTACTTAATGACGTGACTTTCATATTCATCTGCTGTAGATAGTTTTTTAGGCCTGCCACTTCTTTTTGTCCTCCACGTGCCCAGTTTCCTCAAATTCTTTAAGGGCACACTGTATTCCATGCCAGGATATGCCAAGTTTTCCACTAATAGTATTTGCACCTTGTCGGTGCAAATACTATTTTATGCCTGTCAAACTGTTATCTTTGACATTTTTCATAGATTTAACTAGGATTGGACTGTAAATAAGTGAAAAATCAGCCAGTCCAAAGAAAAACTTTGAAAGACGGTCAAAAAATCTGGAGAACAGTTTCTCAAGAACACTTTAAAATATTACATGAGAGGCTGGCTCCCTGGAAACAAGATACAATGAAAAGGGGGGTGGCTCAAGACTTTTGCACAGCATTGTAAATACAGTTTGATATGGACATACCTTCATTTATTCTTCTGCTCAGCTTAAAACAACCACAACAGTTGCAACCAGCAGATCATTTCAGGAGGATCGAATATGGCTCAACGGCAAAGAGGAGGACATAACCCATCCCAGACTACAGTCCTGTCTGAGAGAGAGTGAGTGTTGTCTATTATATTTTTGATCTTAAATCTTAGAGTGGACAGAAAACAGATGCATACTATTATGTGATATTTATTTTTGTGCTCTATATTAAGTTCGACGATTGGCGCGGAAGAGGCGGAATGATGGAGACCCTTGCGTGGATTCAGCTGGTTTGTCACAGAAAGTCCACATTTGCTCAGTTAACAATTTCCCCACTGCTGCTGGACTCGCCTCATCAGCAGCTGGATTTGCTTGTCTAGGTGAGACTGTCTGCGCTGTAATGCACTTTTGCTAGGATCTGTATTTCCTGCTCCATCTTTCTTACGTTTGATATTTCTTCATTTAATCCCAGTATCTTTTGTGCTTGGCTCTTCTGTGGTGCAGTTTACACTCTGGCTCGGGTATTTGGAGTAGAGGGAGAGTTGTCTGGGATTGCTCGTCAAGGCTCAGGCAGCGCATGCCGGAGCATGTATGGGGGTTTCGTCCAGTGGATCATGGGAAATGAAGAGGATGGGAAGGACAGTCTAGCCCAGCAGGTGGAGCCAGAGACTCACTGGCCTGAGCTCAGAATCCTTGTACTAGTGGTAGGTCTAATTGTGTGTGTGTGTGTATATGAGAGAGTGACTGAGTCAAAATAAGAACGAAAGGCCTGATGTGAGTTGGTAATGTGCTAGTATATTTGTGCTCGTGGAGAAAATGGCTTTAGTAATCCAGGAATGTGAAAGTTACAACAGGTTTAATTTAATGTACTTTTGTCACAGGCCAGTGCAGAGCGGAAGCCAGTAGGCAGCACCTCTGGAATGCAAACCAGTGTAAAAACAAGCTGCCTATTAAAGGTACTTTGTCCACCCTACACACACACATAGATGCTATACTCTGATTTTAAAAGTTTTCCTTTAAATTTTTTTTAGCTGTGTGTGTGTCATACCTGTGTCTTTGTGTGTCTGCATAGCACCGTGCTGAGTCTGTTGTCCCGGGCCGAATGGTAAAGATGATTGAAGCAATACGAAAAAAGGACTTTGCTGCATTTGGTGAACTAACCATGCAGGATAGTAACCAGTTCCACGCCACCTGCCTTGACACGTACCCGCCTATCTTCTACCTCAATCATGTGTCTCAACAGATCATCAGCTTGGTCCATCGTTATAACAAGCATTACGGGGAGACGAGGGTGAGCAGCTGTTCAGTGGTGCTGCAGAGGAAATATCAGTGCAGTCGATTTTATTCATTTATACAAATTTGTATTTACCTTAATTTAATTACATTTTATTGTATTTCTATGTATGACCATCCATTGTTTTGTTTTTTTTTCTTCTTCTGCTTATCCAACTTGGGGTCACGGGGTGGGTGGAGCCTATCCTAGCTGACATAGCAAAGGGTTTGGGTACTCCCTGGACAGGTTGCCAGACTATCACATAACGCCATACCATACTGTCAAAAAAAAGGAAGAAAACTTAATTTCCTTATTGATTTAAAATAAAGTTTCAAAAAATTGTTGGAAGTCACGTCAGTCATGAAGTTCATTATTTTAAATTAATGGTTAAAACATGCTGAGCTACAGATGTACGTCAAGTACAGATTATATTCTGTCTTAATGTTTATATCTTATATTAAAGTGCTTCAAACAGTATGTTTACTTTTATATCTTTCTTGTGAAGCACACATCCTTTTTTTTTTTTTTTGTCCTCTTGTTAATAATCGGTCTCAGTTCATGCAGCTGAATTTCAAAGAAGATGTGAAAGTTGCAGAACAGGAAACTCGCACTCCTTAGGTGATAATCACATTCTGTTTATTATCTTGTAGGTGGCCTACACCTTTGATGCAGGGCCCAATGCTGTGATCTTCACTTTACAGCAGCATGTTCCTGAGTTTGTGCAGGTGGTTCAACATTTCTTTCCCCCAGAAACCAACGAAGCAGAGTAAGTTAAAGGACGTTAGGCATCGTTCCTTTAACTGCTAAAAGCTGTTAATCCTTTTGAAAAATAAAATTGGCATACACATACAGTTTATCCATGGTGGACTGAGAAAGTATTAGGAATTTTTGCTCAATATGAAACAGATAAAACAGACTTTTGCCCATGAACCTACTCTGAAAACTATGAAAGTGAAACTTGTTTTAGTTTGTTAAAAATCAAGAACAGAAATCTCTTCTTTATAATGGTGCACAAACCTTTTGTCGTTCCACTCCACGTTGTGGTCAGGTGCATCCTGTCTGCTTTAATTATCTTTAGACATGTCTACAGTGTGACTGTGGAAACTTGAATGATTTGAGCACAGCTTAACAAGGAATGGCCTAGAAGAATATGATAACTGCCTAAATCTAGATGTTCAAATCTTACAGAGAAATGTCTATGAAGATCTGAAGCTGTAAACGGGCTTCCACAAAGTACTTGTGTGTCTGAATAATATTTTATTTAAAAGATTTTAGTTTAGGGTTTTTAATACATTTGCAAATGTTTCTAAGCAGGTTTTTACTTGATCATAATCGGATGTAAAGTCTAGATTGATGAGCAGTGTAAGGGCTACAAAAAATGTGGAAAAAGTGAAGTGGTCTGAGTACAATTAGAATCCAGATAAATACAGAATTACAGGTAGAAACATGGGTGCTTTAGACTCAGAATAAATGGCTGAATTGTACTTTTACACATTAAGACGTATTTGCTTTCAGTCCCTTTTAACGTGTGTCACTGAGTGCTTCTTCCTCCTTTGCAGCTTCATTCAGGGTCTTCCAGTCAACTGTGCTTCCCTTTCTGAGGAGCTAAAACAAAGTATTGGTCTGGAACCTGTCCCAAAGGGAATAAACTACATAATTAGTACCAAGGTATTCACTCATTTACCCACACAAGCAATTACTCTAACTCAGTTTATTTATAAGCTTACTTTAAAGAGCAACTGAAAGATTTTTAGGTTTTAGTTTTAAATGTCTAAACTGCACAATACACAGTGAAAAGGTGGCAGTGATGTGTCTGTCGTCAGATTGTAAGAAAGCTTTAGATGTGTGTCTACATTTCCTCTTATGCTTTTACGAAACCTTGTCTTGCATTACTTCAGTTGAATAGGGCACTGAAAGAGCATGAGAGTGACTTAAGGCTTTGATCTCTGAATGCTTCATTTGAAAGGCTGACATTTCGTAAGAGGCAAAAATAAATGTATAAATTTGAAGCTGTGAACACAAGTAGGATAAATCTGTCATTTGATCTTCTTTAATTGCATTCAAGGCTGGACCAGGTCCTTGTGTTTTAAAGGATCCCACTCAGCACCTGCTTTCATCTGATGGTTTTCCCAAGAAAATGATGTGATTCCCGCTGCAGCCCTGAAGGAACACGTTCTACTGAGCAAAAAGCCACACACGACTTTTACAATTTTTACAAATCGCAGCAATACCAGACATCTTCCTCACCACTGCAGAAGCTGATATGCCTCCCTTTGTCCTGGTGTGTCTCTATATTATCATGCCCTTGTGTTCTTTCATAGCTTTTATCATTTCTGTGTATGTCCAGGTAGATGTTTTACAGGTATTAATGGATTCAGTTATAGATATGAGCATGTGCTCGAATCTCAGGTAGTAAATAAGTGGAAACTCTTGCAGTGAGGAATGAGCTGAGTCATGAACACAGTTCACTTCTGGAGTGAACCTCGTATCCTCTGACCTGTCTGATCGAATTATTGTGTGTACACTTTTTTGTTTCCTCTTGTTAATCAACATTTCTGATCAACAGTGTATATTTTATTCATGTCCATTTTATGGTGTGCAATTAAAATATATTTTGGTCAAGATGTTTTGTCTTTTGTCATTCCATCAGATTCAATTAAAAATCTATTCTGTTCAATATTATAACTTTAAAAGGTGAGAATTTAAACCTGATATAAAAGCTGCGGAGAGAACAGCAAATGTGGGGGGAAAATCTTTGAAAAGATTCCAGTAACTCAACGATCACCGCTTATATCAGGGCGCATACCTCCTATTATCTTCTATTTTGTACGTCCACGGACAGCACTTGATTTTTCATTTCCTTATTTCACCTAGCTAGAAGCCTTCGGCTCTTCCTCTTTCGCGGCAGCGAAATGACGCCTGAAGTGGGGATTGGCTAAGGTAGAGCAAGCCCTGCCCCCTGGCCTGCTCATCTGCACCCCTCAAATCTCGTAAATGCATTTTCTTCCTTGTAGAAACTATCACAACCGTCGTGAATCTTCGCCGGAGGAGCTTCAGGACGCTGCAGAGGGGCTCTTACGTGAATATAATGGGGAAGATAGAGTGGGCGATGTGGGCCAATGAGCAGGCTTTGGCGTCGGGTCTGAGTGAGTATAAAAAAACTTTATTATGAAAAAATGATGGGAGGGGGTGGGGGTATTTGGGTATTTTCTTACAAATTATTGTAATTCGCAGACATGAGCGATTTAATTCAAATAAAACATTTTCAAAAGGAATTACATTTTTAGCTTCTCTAGTTTGTTTGCAGAGTATTTCTGGCAGTGTAATAAAACTTAATTTCACATCTCTGTGCAGTCTGTTGGAATTTATGTTTTAATCTTCCTGTTCTTCTTTCAGTTCTCCTCACAGGAGGAATTATAGGCGTTGCTGGACAGTTCAGAGGGTGGCAGTTTGCAGCTTATTCAGTGTATCCTTTGTACTCTTGTCCTTTTTTTCCTTGGGTTAATACGTCTGGGTTTGGTCTTATTTACCCTTCATTTTATGTCGTAGGAATAATGTAATATTGTAAGATGGGAGTAAACTCAGAAAAATGTCCAGATTAAAAGTAATATAAAGTTAGTCTGCAGTATTTTAAACAAAACTATAATGCATACAGGAAGTTGAAATACTTGTAACATGTAAATACGTTATGTTTAAATGTTACAATAGTGAAGCTCCTCCGCTAATATTAGGTCGCACCTTTGGCAGTCTGGTCTGTGTTGACACGATAGAATAGATGATGTAATTCATCTATCCTCCAGCGTGTCCTGAACAGACTCTGTTGGACTTTAAGTGTTGTGTTCAAGAAACCAGTCTGAGGTTTCATGGTGTGCTACCCAAGTGAAATGCGCTATTACATTGCGGTCATACAGGGACAGATACGCTCACAACAATACTCAGATAGGCTGTTACATTCAAATGATGCTGAAACGCTACCAATTCTTCAACTGATGCGCCAAATTGTTACCTCACCATCTGAATGTTGCAGAAAGCGGAACCATTCTCTCTAACCTAATTGCATTTAGTTCCTGCATCATAATTGATTGAATTGGTGTTACTAATAAAGTGGCCATGAAGTGTATATGGTACATCACACAGTATATTAAGCACAATGATATTTGTTAACGTCAAACTTGGTCATATGTTTTCTCGTGTTATGGCTCTAACCAGTGCTGTGGTTACCATGGCTCACATTTAAATACAAGAATGTTGTTTCTTTTTTATTCATTGTTGGTAAAAACACAACATGGCAGAAGTACTTTTTTCAACACCGATTCCTATGAAATAATGCACATGTTCTTTTTTGTATTAGGACAAATTCATTATTGCTTTTACCTGTTGAACCTGCTCAGCATCCCTAATGTTTTGCTTCTCAGAGTCATCTCACAGATTCTTCTTATCGGACTTCTTTTGGTTCTACTTAGTTACTGCACAGTGTTTTGATGATGATAATATATTGTTTCTGTATTTATGTCTGTGAAGCACTGCGTGCGCTTGCTTTGGCAAACTTGCATACAAACACAGGACATTATTTTAAACAAAACGCCTTGACAGATAACTAGTGCTGCTGGGGTGTTTGTGTGCCTGCTTGAATATCCCAGAGGCAAGCGGGCCAAGGGCACCAGTATGGAGAGAACGTAAGCAAATACTGTTCATTTTAAAGTTTTTGCTTTATATGTGCTGCACTTTGATGGATTATGGTCGCTCATTATTGTGTCTGGTTTTCTCTCAGGGGCCAGTACTGCTTCACTGTGTGTGTAAAAGCTTTTGGACCACTGACAAGGAACTACTATGTCAGGGCATTTTTACATGCTGCGTGAGTTATCTCAACCAAACAGCATTCCCCTCGATCAGTCTCTCAAAGTATTATGATTTGTTATTTTATTTTTTTGTCCTCAAAATCCCTTTGTTTGTTTTTATTGTCTCAGTATCTGTGTACCTGGGGGTTTTATGCTTGCCACTGTTCTTGGATGTGTCTGCCTTGGCATCGCCAGCCTCATCTACCTCGCAGTAAGCTGGCATCTTTTATCATATTTTTCCTCCTGTCTAGCAAGTTAAATAACTTTGATAAAGTTGTTAACTGAAGCAAGAAGTGACCAGTTGGTGGAAACAAGGAAACGGTAACAAGGAAGAGATTGTTTCAATACTGACGCCTCTGTTGAGACACGGCCGTGTAGTTATGAAATCTGAGCAGTGAGGGGTGTGACTGAATTCTTCTACACCTCTAAATGTGGTTATGAAGCTTTCAAAGTTGCACTGTTAACTTTTCTATTTTATAAACTACTGTGATTGTAAAAGATAAACACCGCTGTGAATAATCTTCCTGTTTTTCAGAACTGAATTGTAAGTTTTAGTCATGCTTAACTTGATCATTCACAAGCCAGCCATTGTTGATTTGTCATCTTCTTGCTTTCTAGGCAGCAATCCGAGGGGAGCACTGGGAGCCCATTCTTCCCCGGAAAGAGACCCGAAAGCCGGTTGGAGAGAGCATCAAGAATCCTCCTCAGAATCCACCACCAAGACCTCCTCCGGAGATGCGCAGGAAACAAGCGGGCGACCTGGAAAAATCAGCTTATGACAACCCCGTGTCTGTTACTGATGATGAGTAACCAGTATCTCTTCAAAAACCAGTTACAGTGGGAGTTTACTGGATTGTGTAACTCTGGATGAACAAAGTTTTCTGAAATGTAGTTTTTCTATAGACTGGGCAACATGTTAGATATACACCTCCTTACCTCAACCTGCAGAAAATATGAGGAATGAATGAAGGAAATGGCAGAGTTTTTTTTTTTTTTATCAGCATCAAAATGCAAAGAAAAAAAAATCATACTGCAGAATAGTCGCTGTTTACCACAATCAAATATTGTCAATTTAGAGGACTGTAGATACTTTTGTTTTAAGTTGTTCTGCATCAAAATAGCATTCTTAAGCCATGTCTTAATGCATGTCTTTGGACTGTGGGAGGCACTCGGAAAGAACCCACGCAGACAGAACATTCAAACTCCACACAGAAAGGCCCCGGCAAGATGGTGTATTCGAACCCACAACCTGTGCTAACCACCACGTCACCGTGCCGCCCGTTTATTAATCTTTTTGTCTGTGATTTTGATGTGTTGTAAATAAAATCCTTCTATCCTTTGACTCATTATGTGTCGTAGGTGTGTTCTTTGTATCTGTATTCTTACAAGCTTTCTCGGGTATGTTATTTTAAGCAATGCAACTTCCCCATTTCACAAACACACACAATTTCACTACATCAGAATTTCCCTTTCTCGCCTCAGTTGTTTCTTTCTTCTTCTGCATTTTTGTCAGACTGCTATCCATTGTTGGCTTCCAACCTTTGCTTTAGGTGCTGGTTGTCAGACAAGTTCTGCATGTTGGGATCATTTCTTTTGTTACACCTCTATTTTCTTTTTTTCTTTTTTCTTTTTTTTTTTTTTGGTTTCGTGTGTGTGTGCATGTGTGTGTGCCTGTGTGCATGCGTGTGTGTGTGTGCGAGCGTGTGTCACAGCTCAACTGTCAGGCAGCTATAGTTAACTTTATAATTTGATATCTGCTTATTATGCATGCTGGCAGATGGCAATCCATGGGTTCTGTGCTCCAGCATTTTAGTTTGGGGCCTAACACTTTTTTTTGCATTTTTAAATAGTTATCACGTCTTGTTAATACTTAATTATGTCTTGTTCATGAAGTTTTATTTGGGTTAAGTGTGCCACCTCCTGCTCCATGAGAGAAATGCAAGCAGACTGGAGAGAGAAGTGGCGCTTTATTACATTTTTATTAGTCATTTATACACCAGTTTTTACTGACTAATTGGGCACTTTTCTAGTCATCTAAAAGAAATTATAAACAGCTGAGTGCAATACTAATCTCCATGATTTTAGAATGAAATAAATATGAAAAATGTGTAGAAACATATTACTTAATATATGTCCAAATAATTTGTTTCCAGCTCGACTAAAATTCAGTTATAGGTCATATAAATACACGTTTCCAGTTCTGATAGTTTATAACTGCTTATACTACATGTTGTATTGCTTCATTAAATGCGACAGTTATTTAAATTGCATGGCCTTTATATGGCTTGGATTGTGTGTTCCCCACTATACATATGTATCTTGTTCTTTCATACTCTGTCTTGATGCTTTGACTATTTCTTGCCCGCTCCTGTTCTTACTTTGCATACTGACAGTTTAATTTTTACTATTGCAATTTCTCATCTATCCAATGGAGGGCAGTGACGCACTCAGAAGCGCCGAACCAATTCGAAGAAGAAGAAAAGGAAACCAATGGAATTCGTCCTCAGTTCATTGGTCTGCTGTGTCTGTCTGCTAGCAAAACAACTGTTTTAATCGTTGATATTCAAGTGTACGGGACCCATGAGCATTAGAGAATGTCTACCCGAGCTCTGCGAAGACTTAAAGGTAAACAGCGAGGCCAGGAGGCGTTGGACTTGGGGGATCTAACTTTGGGTGACAGCCCGGAGGAGCAGGCTGAGGCTGAAGAGGAGCAGCTGGACACGGCTAACGTTTCTCCTGCTTCTAACAGGAAAAGCAGCAGCCGAAAGGCAAAGAAAAGCAAGGCTCAGAAAAACTTCAGCAACATTTATGAGTTGGTAAGGTGACGGTGTAAATCACCACCTCGTGTTATGTTAAATGTTAAGTTTAACAAAGTTAGTGTCTGTGTCTTAGTGGCAGTTGTTTAGAGTTAGCTCACTCTGGACTAGCCGTGTGACATGCTGCCCAGATGTCTGTCGCTTTAGAAGTTCATCTAAAAGTAGGATCAGTCTTTAGCCTTAAAGGGATCACTGACAAAAAAAAGGTTTCTAGTTTTTTAAAACTAACCTTTAAATTCTGGTCATAAAGTGACGCATACAGCAGATTGCACTTGGACCATCTTATCGATAGATGTCGGTGTGATTCTTCAGCAAAACCAATAAAATCTGAATGATTGTGGAGTCGTACAGGCAATGCCTTCTATACTTATTGCCATTTATACTGCCACTTACTGTGGCAAAATGGTCGTTTTGTTTTTGCGTAGATGATTGCTGTAAGTCAAGATAAGTTTAATATAACAAACTAAAAGAAGTGCTGTGAAAAAGTAACTGCTCCCTTCCTGATTTCTTTCTTTCTTTTTGCATATTTCTCACACCAACATGTTTCAGATCATCCAAACACATCTATAGTATTAGACAATAATGCAATAATATTACTTAATTTATTAAGGGATAAAAGCTATTGAAACCTTATGTGAAAAATCATGAATTAACTGTGATTAACCATTGTGATTTTATTTCACTAGCCACACCCAGGCCTGATTATTGCCAGACCTGTTGAATCAAGAAATCACTTAAATTGAACCTGCCTGACATAATGAAGTAGGCTAAAAGATCTCAAAAAGCTACACATCATGCCACGATCTAAAGAAAAGTCAATGGTGTCCATCAGTCCGGAAAGGGTTACAAATCCATTTCTATAGCTTTGGGACTCCAGTGAACCACAGTGAGAGCCATTATCCATAAATGGAGAAAACTTGAAACAGTGGGGAACCTTCCCAGGAGTGGCTGGCCTACCAAAATTACTCCAAGAGCGCACCAGCGACTCATCCAGGAGGCCACAAAAAACCCAAAGCAACATCTAAAGAACTGCAGGCCTCACTTGTCTCAGTTAAGATCAGAGTTCATGATTCAACTATGAGAAAGAGGCTGGGCAAAAATGGCACACAAAGGCTCGTCTCACACTTGCCAGAAAAACATCTTGACGATCCCCAAGACTTTTGGGAAAATATTCTGTGGACTGATGAGACAAAAGTTGCACTTTGTGGAAGTTTTGAGTCTTGTTACATCTGGCATAAAACTAAGACATCATTTCATAAAAAGATCATACCAACAATCAAACATGGTGCTGGTAGTGTGATAGTCTGGGGCTGCTTTGTGGCTTCAGGACCTGGATGACTTACTGCATCTGATGAATCTGAATCAGAAATACTTTACTGGCCAAGTCATAGTCAGGAGATGCTTTGGCACGACCTTAAACGGGCCATTCATGCTCGAAAACCCTCCAATTTAAATAATTCTGCAAAGAAGAGCGGGTCAAAATTCCTCCACAGCGATGTGAAAGACTCATTTCCAGTTATCACAAATGCTTGATTGCTGCTAAGGGTGGCACAACCAGTTATTACGTTTGGAGGGCAATCACTTTTTCACAGGACTGTAACTTGTGTCAAGGCTGTTTTATTTGGCAGCTCATTTCATATAAATACTGTCAATCAGTTGATTTCAGTTGATTTAAATTATTTAGGATTCAGAATTATAAAGCCCAGAAATCAGAACCCCTGCAAAACTATATGCCACAATTCATCCACAAGCTGTAGTTAAAATTTTAAATGTATATACCTTGTTATTGTGAGCACCAACATTTTGTCTATTAAATGTTCTTTAATGTTGGTGGTGTTGCAGCCGTGGTGTGTTTTCTTTAAAAAAAAAAAAAAAAGTGATGTTACAAAATGGGACTGAATAGTTTTCTCTTCTTGTTGCAATGCCCCGCCTTGCTGTGGTGTTTTTACTCCCTTGGAGAGCTTTCAGTGCCATTCTCCCATTTTTACTAGATCGGTAATGCAGACACCGAAGGAGAGAAAATTTCACCTGACGACGAGGCGGCGAAACCAGACAGAAATAAATCAAGTGACGCAGGAAACAATGACAATAGAGACACAGACAAACCTGATCAAAAGCATGAGGGCGAGTCAACCAAGGTAAAAATTAAAACAAATTGGTAGCGATGTATTTCTTCAGTCTTCTAGATTTGTGTAATTCTGATCTAATTGTAAATCTTTGCATCATCTCAATTTTCTTTAACAGTCAGTTAAAAAGAAGAAGAAAAAGAAAAAGGCAAAAGTGACATCAGAAGAAGGACAGGTAATTTTTTAATTGCTTGTCTTCCTAAAACTTAGAAAGTAACCCACACTATATATGATTAACGTTTCAGAGTCAGAAGCTACACTCAGTATAGTTAAACATTATGCATCACTTTATCTCTTTCTGAATTGAGTGTGTGTGTGTGTGTGTGTGTGTGTGTGTGTTTTACTGACTTTCAGGAGACTGCAGCAGATGATAACATTGATTTATTGCTGGAAAACTTGGAGCAATCTAATGGTCTGAGTTTGCAAAATGATGATTCTGGAGTCTCTGACAGAAGGTCTGTGCTACATGTGGAGCACAGGTGAGGATACCAGCATGTTTCATACAGACAAAATAAATCAGATTTGCACACATTAGGATCATTTTTCATTGTCCAAACCTGACCAGCATGGTGGCAGAAGCATTTATCTTTACTTGCATGAGTTTTTTTAGCATGCTGCATTATTGCAGTGTTGCCATTTTTGGCTACATTTAAGCGCTTTCATGTTTCAAAAATATAAACCGAAATATATAAAATTATATATTTATGGCTAGAAAATTGTTTTTTTTTTAAACCAGTGCACAGCTGACATGCTGTACACTGGTTAAAAGATTTGGTCAGTTTTCAGTATTTTTAGCCTCAGACATAATTTGTGTGATTCTGAAATGCCGCCATGTGGTGGCACTTGGCTCACAGAAGAATAGCGAAACAAAATAAGGCTGTTAGTCTTACAGGATGTGCAACAGTTTATTAATACAGGAGTGTAAAAAGTTAAAATGCTTCTGAAAATGTTTCACAATCTGGCCACATAAGCATTGACTTCAGTGCGAGATGTTTCAGTATAACTGACGAATCACCAGTGTTGGTAGCAAAGCATCGTTTGATGCTTCTTTTTTCTGCATCCACACTTACACAGCAAGCACTTGCAGTTGGGTGGTTCCAAATAAATTTCATTTTATTATGTGGCGTGTCCTTAATATGAGACATTTCCACTGGAGTGTATTTTTCCTGTGGCCTTCATGAGTACCTTATTTGCTGCTGTCTGCTCACAAAGATATACTAGTTTTGTTTTGGTTCTGTATTCTGACTAATATAAAGTATGAGGCTTTGAGTGGCGTGTGCCACTGGCATGATCATTTGAGCATTTTTGCATGGTCTCAATGAACTTGTCTACCATATTTATTTGAAATGCACTTTTTGATGGACTGACACATCTGAATTATGTATATCAAACAACCTTGGAAGGCATTTCCTCTGGTGGTTCACGTTGTTGTCCGACTTGTCAGGATTTGAATTTCAGTCTCTGTGTTAACTCATCAGGAATCTCAACCCAGAGACAGAGCTGAAGAGATATTTTGGGGCTCGAGCTGTTCTAGGGGATCAAAGGTAAAGTAAAACTAATGTGTGCATTAGTTTGGATTTAACTCATCAGTGCCATCTTTTAGATCAATGTTCTTTTATCATCTATAGCATAAAATATAATCTTGCACTTCTTTGTTAGACCTCGACAGAGAAACAGACAGTTTCATCGTAGCACTTGGATGACCAGTCCAAAGGACAGCTGGCCTCGCTTCAGCCGCCCAGGTAGACTTTTTTTTTATATTATTGAATCAACAGTTGATAAAATGAGTATTCCTTTGTTGATATTGTGATGCACCCACTTGACTTCTGTTTGGAATGAAAACACTATAAGCTTTGTAGTGACATTAATTTAGCCCCTCTACAGCAGTTTATGTCAATCAAAAGCTCCTGATAAATTCAGTTTTAACTATACATAATACAAGCTGACAGGCACATAATTGTGTTAAGCTCTTTTACATGCTTATTTATCTTGTAATTTATTATTAAATTATTCTAAAAGCCTTAAACTATGCTACTTGCAATGGATATTTGGGTTTTGACAGTATAATATGAACCAAACGTTGCTTGTGATACCGACATTGTCATAAAGACCATCTCTTTGTGAAACACTGAAAGTCACTGTTAATATATTGTGTAATCATTCTGTTTCGATTTTCTGTTTGAATCAAATTTTCCCCACAAATATCAATTTAGGGAGCTTGTTAACAGTAAACAAAGTGCATTTCTGATATATTCTGGCTCCAATTGTTCGTTCTTAATATTTAGTTAAATCATTGCCAGAAGGTGATTGTGTTTGGCACTACTGTTTCCACTTGTAATGTCTTTCTTTTTTTTTTTTTAAAAAAGATTTATTAAATATTAGTTGTTTATCAGAGTAACATTAAATGTGATAAGAAATCTAAAAATTATCCCCTTTTTTTTTTTTTTTTTTTTTTGGTAACAACCTTTGATGGCATACAGCAGAGGGGTTTGTATGCCATATAACAGGGGTGGGCAATTCATTTTCCCAAGAGGTCACTGTTCTGGAGGGCCGCACCAATAAGCTTATAAAGAGAGAAAACTGAGTAGAATTGAGTTCAGCTTATTGGTACAGCCCTCCACAAGATTTTCTCATGTGGCTCCTTGGGAAGATAAATTTCCCACCTTTGCTGTATGGGTTAAAGCCCTTGTGAAAGTTATTTTACATTATGATAATTTGCATGTGTGTGTCCTTTACCTTTTACACACATGCTTTTTAGCTCTTTTAGCATGGGCTAAATATGTGTGAGTTGTGCTTTTCTTTATGTGTTGCTTTTGTTAACTCCGCTTGACATCTCCACAGGAATTTCAATGACCTTACTGGAGACAAAGGACGGCATTCATTACTTCACTTTTGAGCACAGTCGGGACTACCAACAAGTACAGTTCAAGTTCCTGGATGCAGTCGAATCCATGGATCCCAACAACATTGTGGTAAATAAAATCCTGATTATCTCTTCGTCATGGCACCTGTTAGTGGGTGGGCTGTGTTAGGAAGCAAGTGAACATTTTGTCTTTATAGTTGATGTGTTAGAAGCACGAAAAATTTACAAGCGTAAAGATTTGAGTGAGTTTGACAAGGGCCAAATTGTGATGTTACATGACTGGATCAGAGCATCTCCAAAACTGCAGCTCTTGTAGGGTGTTTCTGGTCTGCAGTGGTCAGTATCTATCAAAAGTGGTCCAAGAAAAGAACGGTGGTGAACCAGCGACAGGGTCATGGGCAGCCAAGGCTCATTGATGATGAAGGCTGCCCTAGTGTCCAACGCTAACCCCGTTACCTGCCGAAAGCGCCAACAATGGCCACATGAGCATCAGAACTGGACCACGGAACAATGGAAGAGGGTGGCCTGGTCTGACAAATCACATTTTCTTTTACATCACATGGATGGCTGGGTGCATGTGCATTGCTTACCTGGGGAACACCTGGCACCAGGATAAAATGGTATTCCCTGATGGCTGTGGGCTCTTTCAGCAGGATAATGCACCCTGTCACAAAGCAGGAATGGTTTGAGGAGCACAACAATGAGTTTGAGGGGTTGACTTGGCCTCCATATTCCCCAGGAAGAATGTTTATTTCCCGACCAGTCAGCAGTTGCTGGCAGTTGCTAGGTGAGTTTAGTTGGACAGAGGGATACAGTGCTGTACTGAAAACCACCTTGCAGTTGCTGACTGTAAAAGGTGCTACACAAACTGGAAACTGAGAATGGTGGCCTAAAAAGTTCACCTTTTTTAAACTAGTTGGTACAGATATAAAGCACTGCTTTTACTTTGAAGGCAAATGTTCTGCATTTCCAGTTTTTGTTGCACTTTTTCTGACTTCTACTACCTCACAGCAAGTAGTGAGTAACTGGTTGTGGACAAATCTGCAACCGGCTAACAACCAAAGCAATCGCAAGAAGGTTTTTGGTGCAGCACACATTTTGTCCCCTTTTTGACCAATTTCAGCTAATATCAGACACCAACTGCCAGCCAGTTGGGGAAAATACATTTTTCCTCAGCAAACGGGGATTGCCAGGTGGTTGCCAGCCAGTCTCCAGGGCTGTGTGAGTGAGGACCTTACATGACCTCAGTAAAAACTTCACTTTATGATCTAAATCTCTAGTTTCAAGTCAAATTGAATACAGCATGATCATTTTTAAATTTGGTCCAATTTGAAGTAAAAAGACTGTAAAGCACGGTAAATATTTGGGTACCTTCCTTATGATTGACAGGTTGCTGCAATATGAGCAAACAGTGTCTTTGGTTTCTCACCCCTTGCTTGTGATGTCTGGTTTCCAAAAACTAAGATGCAGAGTGTCAAAAAAAAAAAACTCTGCTTGAGGCTTAAAAACAGAGTTTTACAAAGCAATGGATGATACCACAATACACTACAGTCAGTTTTTTTTATACAGTCTGTGTTGTAAGGAAGTAGCAGGTGTGCCACGCAAGACTGGCCACAAATATCAGTGTGCTTGTTACTGAGCAGGCCATACTTCACAATGATCTGCACCACACAATGGGGGTTCTGAAAATACACCCATATGCCTATCTTCATCTTTATCAGTTTGACAGTTGGAGTTTTTTTTGTTTGTTTTTTTGCAGGCCCTGCTTCAGCTTAACCCCTACCACATTGATTCCTTGCTGCAACTTTCAGATGTCTGTCGCATACAAGAAGATCAGGAGATGGCCAGAGACCTTATTGGTGAGGATCATTGGCTTCTCCGTGTCACAAAATAGGAACATGTTTAGTGCCCTCTAATTATTAAAAATACTGCTCAACAATTTTCCGTTTAAACGAGGATACCCGGGAATCTACTGTACTCAACCACAATCTGTTAAGAGCCAATAACGCTTGTAGCTTGAAGGGAAACTGATGGTGGGCAAGTGTATGATGGTGATTCATTCAGATATCTTTATACTATAATGAAATTTGGAACCTAAACAGGGTTGTGCTTTATTCAGTGGTGCGATCTGCACCCAGCCTGGCTTTCTGATCCCAGTGGTTTAATACACAAGCTCTTTCTGTTCCATTTTTCTTTCTTTCTTTTTTTTTTTTTGTTCTTGTTGTAGATACAAGATTTTGGCACAGACATGAAATGCAGCCTGTCTTCAGGCATTAATCTGCCTTTGAAGTGCATGTCTGTTTTTCAGTATCGCTAAGAGGACCAGGCATAGAGTGTACTTTTTTTTTTTTTATATTAACTGATCACTTAATTTGTTTTGTTACACAAATGCCTTTAGAAATCAAGCATTTTATGTCCCATTTAAGTATGTTTACAATTATAAATGCGTTTTAATAATGCCATTATCTATAATTACTTGTCATCATTCATAATATGAGGCACCACCATCCAACCATACCCAAACAAATTCATCCACCAGTAATGATTATTATGTTTCAATATAAAAACCCTTTTTCCAAAATGGGGTTGTGTAAATAAACGCACTCTGACTCCAGCCAAGATCTTTTAGAGCTTTCATGTAATTGAACATAGCACAGAGGCAACATATTAAATGCTGAAATATAAAATTGTATACTCAACAAGGACATCAAAAGACTGCAAAGACTGGTTGTTTATTGTTAAGAGATATCACAATTATTTGTTAATTACCAAGAGGTCAGTACTGTGATGCTTGATAGCAGAACAATGGCACCAACTAATAAGTATTTATCTTTGTATTTCAAGTGTGAGCAGTCATCAGTGCAATCCAAAAAAATTCTAATAATAAATCAGTGCTGTAGAAGCACAGGATCATCACTAGTTGGTGCAACAGTTGTAAAATAATGTTTACTTGATTCATACTCAGGAGGCCACCTTGACTTAAGACTTAAAATACACAAAACATTTACTATAAACAGTTGAGGCACTTTGAAAATAAATAAATAAAATAAATATGGTCCTCTGAACTTTTGAGCTGCTGAAATCCTATAAAGCAAAAATATTGGGATTTCAAAACTTCAGGTAATGTGACACGGTGCTAATCACGGCCCTGTTACTGTCATTAAATTGAGAATGACCTTTTTTTTGTTTTCCCAAAAAGCGACTAAATTTATCAGCTTCAACATTTGATATTTTGTCTTTGAAAGAATTACAAGTAAATTCAGGTTTTACATCATTTGTAAATCATTGTTTTTATTAATATTTAAAACACAACTTCCCTCAAAGCGGTGTTTTATCGTAATCTAATCAATTAGTGTGCTGTGGCATCTTTACAGCGTACAGGCCATCTGAAATTAAGTGTCGGGTAATTCAGAGGTACAGTGGTCAGTTCATTTCAAACCTTTAACTGATTTGGCGGTTTGATCATTATTCTATGTACGTATGTCTTAGATTTGTCAGTAGATTGGTACAACACAACATTAAAAGTATTTTAGTCTAATTACTGATTCTTATTTTTCCCTCAAATTGTCGATCTTTGTAATTGTGGTTATTTCTGAGTTCAGTGTGTGCCCTTATGTACTGTGAGTGAACAAACCAGCCACTGTTAACAAGTCAAAGTTCATGCAAAGAACAATGCTAGGTTTATTTTCACAGGCCCCATCCTCAACATGTTATCTGAAATGGCTTATGTAGAAGACACAGGGATAATTTAATAAAGGACATTTGTCTTCTTCCCTGCCTGATTAAATGTAAGATGAAGAACTTTTGGTGCATTCAGGTTCCAAAACCTTGCAGGTGCAACAGTGCAGTGTTGTATACCTGTTATTGCTGCTTCATAAATGAATAGAGACGTTTCCTGTGTAAAAATGTAATATGTTTTTATTTTGTTTTTTTCTCAGAGCGAGCCTTGTACAGCTTTGAGTGTGCTTTTCATCCTTTATTCAGTCTGACATCAGGCACCAGCAGACTGGATTATCTGAGACCAGAAAACAGGTTGGTTCTTTCTGTTTTTGTTACACGTTATACTTTTATGAAACATCATTTGGACTCTACAGTATCATTTTCAACTTAAATTATATTTTTATGAAATGATTGAACTCAGCAATTCAGTAATTCAATATCCGCTGTTTGCAGAGCATTTTATCTGGCTCTGTATAAGCACATGATGTTCCTGGAGAAGAGAGGATGCCCAAGGACAGCTTTGGAGTACTGCAAACTGATCCTGAGGTACAAAAAAAAAAATCTTAAGAAGTGGGAGAAGACCATCTATACAGTTAGATATGACATAATAATAAACCCACATTCTTCCCCATTCATATTTCGAACAAAAATAGCTTTGACTCAGCGTGTTAGACGTTATGATACTGGTCTTTTTGTGACTAATTTACAGTTATGTGAAAAAGAGTTTTCAAAGGACTCTCTGCAGTAAATACACCCCACAGTTCAACAGCTTGTAGAACCACCGTCAGTAGCAATAACTTTATGTAATGGTTTTCTGTTTTTTATGACTATCAGTTTCTCACGTCATTGTGGAGGAAATTTGGGTCACTATTCTGTACAAAATTGCTTTAGCTCATTGATATTCACGGACTTTTGGTTATTGGAACGTCACGGTGACTGCAAAAACCTCAGTACTGGCTGACTCGGTGACTGCAAGGTGCCCAGGTCTTGTGACTCCAAAACAAGCCCAAATCACCCCCGGATTCCTATGAAAACAGCAAGGATGTACTTAGCTTTCCACACGACTGCATGGAGTCCTGTGAAAATGTACTTTTTCACATGACTGTAACTACACTTTTAACATTATCACCCACCAGCAATCTGTTTCTGCAGAGAAAGGGTGCAGGTTCAAACACTGTTTCAGTGTCTCTGTCGTGTCTTTACTTTCTTTGACATTACTTGAAAAAGTATTACATAAATTACTTGCTCGGTAAACAAAAAGAAACCTTGTTTTCTTAATAAAGTAGACACTGAACAGACAGAATGTGGTTGGGGCACCTTCTTTTTATGTGTGCTAATGTGGTGAGACTGTCTACTGATAAAGATCAAAGATGCACTCAGAATTATTTACAAGGTAAAAAAAAGAACTGAACATGTGTTTGAGACAAGGACTCTTTCTATGCTTCCCCCCATTCATTCAGGTGATATAGTAGGATTCCAGCTAATGTTGGGTGCCATCTATTACACGGAATGCATTACATTTTCTTGATGATATAATCCAGCTGTTCCCTCATGCTGCCGCCATTAGCTTGAGCTTTGTAGCCTGTTCATGTAATAGTCGATATTTTTGTGGGTTTC
>JAVDPK010000855.1:31011-41461 GCA_034780415.1 Cichlasoma orientale | reverse complement strand
CTCTCTCTCTCTCTCTCTCTCTCTCTCTCTCTCTCTCTCTCTCTCTCTCTCTCTCTCTCTCTCTCTCTCTCTCAGAGAGACGGTACTCACTGTCACCATGCTGCAAGAATTTTGGCGGATCGGGTGTCTGAGGGAAAACATGAACTTCGTGAGCAATGTTTTGATGGAGAAGAAAACGTTACAGTCTTCTGTCCCGGACAAGTTGATTCGATAAGAAATAAGATTACTGGAGTCAGGAGACGCACCTTTGATCGGGACAAACGCGTCGGCTCTCCGAATAGTTTTTAGGTTAATTAATGGTTGAACTAAATACTCTTAAACTGTTAGCGTGGACTTTGTGGTTACTGGACAATCGATGCTTTCAGGGGTTTAACAAACAGTTCGGATGAGAAGCTTGATTTTCCAACCTGCTGAGAAGCAACTTGTAACTGCAACAGCTGATGCCGAAGCATCCTCCAGACTACGGAGACAGCTGATGAAACTTATTAATTTTGACACTTTGCTGCAGTAAAACCCAAACAGCGCACCTGCAAACCTGTCAGTTATCTCACTCATGTCAGACATGGAAATGACCAACGGGTCTCTGCAGTACCCCTCCATACTTCACGTGGACTTCGGCGCGCTAAATGACTATATCATGGAGGAGAACGAAACCAACTCCACCGTTGGAGAGCGAAACTGGCTGAACTGCGTTCAGATCCGGATCCCCCAGGAGCTCTTCTTGGCGCTGGGGCTCATCAGTCTGGTGGAAAACATCTTGGTCATCCTGGCGATTATTAAAAACCGAAACCTGCACTCGCCTATGTACTACTTCATCTGCTGTCTGGCCGTGTCCGACATGCTCGTCAGCGTCAGCAACGTGGCGGAGACCATATTCATGCTTCTTAATGATCACGGCCTTCTGGATGTGCACCCTGGTATGCTGCGCCACCTGGACAACGTCATCGACGTGATGATCTGCAGCTCTGTGGTGTCCTCTCTCTCCTTTTTGTGCACCATCGCTGCGGATCGATACATCACCATCTTTTACGCGCTGCGGTATCACAGCATCATGACCACTCACCGAGCCATCATCATCATCGTGGTGGTGTGGCTGGCCAGCATCACGTCCAGCATCCTCTTCATCGTGTATCACACCGACAATGCTGTCATTGTGTGCCTCGTTACATTCTTCTGCACTACTCTGGTATTCAACGCCGTGTTGTACCTGCACATGTTCGTCCTGGCGCACGTGCATTCCCGGCGCATCGTGGCTTTCCACAAAAACAGGCGCCAATCCACAAGTATGAAGGGTGCGATTACCCTCACGATCCTGCTAGGGGTCTTTATTTTATGCTGGGGCCCTTTCTTTCTACACCTTATCCTCATCCTCGCCTGCCCCACCAGTTCCTTCTGCAACTGCTTCTTTCGAAACTTTAACCTTTTCCTCATTCTCATCATCTGTAATTCCCTCATCGATCCGCTCATATACGCCTACCGGAGCCAGGAGCTGCGTAAAACCCTGCAGGAGATGATCCTGTGCTCTTTTTGCTTCGGCGTTTGACATTGTACACATTCAGGAACAAAAGCCAGGGCAAAACATCGTCCACTATCTTCAACATTATTTACGAAGATAGAACAAGCCATAAGTGATATTTGTTTAAACTTACAGATGTTGCCCGTGCACGAGTGCACGTGAAAGTTGAAGACTCTCTCATATAACAGACATTTAATAAATAGAACTGGGTTTGTGTTAGTTGTAACCTTATTTATTATTGCGTTAGGCCTTTTTTGCCACACACTGTGAAACATGGATATTCTCGTAAGAGGGATCCTTAGATTTAGAACTCTCAGTCAACAGTGTCACAAGATTACTGCTGCAAATTATTGAAGCAGAAAAACTCCTTTCGGTTTTATTGCTTTTTCATCTGTAAACATGTTGTTTTTGGACTAAAAAGTGCCTCTTCTGGTGGTCAGAATATGCTGTCTTAAAACTGTTTTAGAGGCTATTAAATATTATGTCAACAAAATAAAAGGAAAGGTTACTTCCACTTTAGAATGACCAAGAACAAAGGCCTCTACCTCCCCCCCCCCCCCATTTTTAAATAGCAAATGGCTTTTTTTTTTTTTTTTTTTAAGAATGGATGATGATGCGCATCGCAACAATGCCCCCCAAAAAGAGAAGTACTTTGAGAGTCCATTGCAAGTTATGTCTAATTACTGCAGCTCGAACAATTTATTTGGTGTAGTAACAAACTTGGAATTGCTCAAACATGGCGCGTAAAGAGCGCGGAACGGATGAAACACAGCTTAACAGGAGAGCGCTGCATCAGACAAAACCTTAAAATAACACTATGAGGCAACATTAAAAAATGTTGCTGTAAAAATAAATGTTACAGTGACTGAAGAAAAAAAAAGGGGACAAAAATCACATGAATATGCTTGGTGATAGGCCCGAGGCGCATGGCATGAGAGGGTTTATGAAAGAAGAAAGAAGTCATGTCAAAGTCGCATTTCTGGAAGTTTGTGTGGTTTTGTGTAATGCGCAAATAAGGGACGATTTGCGCCGGATTTTTTGCTATGTAGGACAAACTTGGAAGGAATTGGGCCAGATGGCCAAGATAAAACTCTGCTATAGGACAGAGCAACGCCAAGTTCAGCAAATACACGGCTCCACCAAAAGACCTCAAGGCTTAATTGCATTAATTAATTAACCTTAATTAATTTCAGTAGGAGCAGTGATTCTGAAATGAACTTTAAGATGCCATCCCTGGTGTCGTGTTCGGGGCCTACATTTTACATTAATTATTTTAGAAGCTGAAACCCACCCGTCTTAATTTGAACCGTGAAAAGAATCCCCACGTGATGCTGGGAAATAAGGTCTCCGGGTTATCCAGCTGTCAAAAATTTAAAAATAATGATGGCAGAAATGCAATGTGTATTGTGATTACTAAAGTGGACTGTTGTACTTCGTGTATTGTTTTCTACCGAATTTAATTGAGAACCCATTCTTTTCTTATTTTTTGTATACTTGATTTAAAAGCCTAACAATTTTTTTCTTACAGTGTTGGCTTGTTATAAAACTGGTAATATACTGCATTGTCATGTAGAAGTCTTTAAGAAAACCTCTGTTAAATGTAATGACAATCGGTGCCTCAGTACAAGATCTGAAATGAACACGAATCAATCCATACTGTAAAATGTAAAAATTACAAATGTGGGTGTTAAAAAAACAGCTGCATGTATCCAATGTAAACTTGAATATCCTAAACCAGGAACATGTTGTTCTGTATGTCTTATGTCATATATAATCACTGGAACTGTTTGTGTTTTCCCAAATAAAGGGTTCAAAAATATTAAATCCAAAATAACAGTGGTATTGCTAGTGATCATCCCTCTAATATAAATCCCTTAATTTCCCATCTCATTATTGTCTTCGCATTGTTGCACAGTGCTCTTTGGAGATCAGCCTTTCAAACCAAATTCTTCATTCATGTGCAAACTAACAAGAAAAGACTACAGTTTCTCCTGGAAATGCCTGTGGAGTCAAATAAGGAAACGGATATCCAAATATTTAAATTATGACTGATGTATGGGTTTAAGTATAAATAAATGTCACTGTACCATATCTGCAGGCATCTCTGCAGCATTTGCAGATCACATTCTAAATTTAATCGGACATCCTAGAACTCTAGAACGTTAACCCACTTATATGCAACATGAACATTTTCTGGTCGACATTAGCAAAAATATGCAAGACAACGTTTGCTCTTGGCAGACAGTAGGGCCATTGATATACAACACAACAGAGGCGTTTTTTGAAATGCTCCATTTTAAACTCATGATCAAGTTCGTTTGCTGTGCCTTAAATAACAGCAACGAACCGAAGGGGATTTCCAGCTGAAACTATAGTTAGATAAATCCCTTATCCTGTCCTAAAGGAAAAAAATTAAAATCCTAACAGTTTAAGATGACTTAAAACATTTATTGGCTTTTTTTTTGGGGGGGGGGGGGTGTCACAACCTAGCTCTTAAGGCCCAGTTGGCAATGACAAATCCTGTCCTGCCCACCAAAGACCTGAAACATCTGAAGATTGAAAACAAGGGGTCATGACAAGAGTTTTAGTGCAAATGCAGATATGTCAGCATTTATGTTTGAATACAGTTGTTTATTTTGCTAAATTCCCTTATTTCCAGTTAGATTTTCATACTGAAAATCTTAACGATTAAGATATTTTATTGCTATAATTGTATTACTCACTTTGGCACAGCTGCTGCAACTTCAAAGGATTACTAGAAGGGGATGAAAAATCATACCAAAAATGAATTAATGCCATTCAGTGTGATGCTTTGTGATTTGTGTCTAAAAATACTTTATTACTCTTATTAAATACTAGTTTCTAGATGGTAGTTAGGGCAGCATGATGCTGTCGTGGAAGGTCCTGGGTTCGAAGGCAGTCGGGGGTCTTTCTGTTTGGAATTTGCATGCTCTGCCTGTGTCTGTGTGGGTTCTTTCCGGGTATTCTGGCTTCCTCCCACAGTCCAAAAACATGCATGGCGTTAGATTAATGGGCAATTCTAAATTGACCATAGGTGTGAATGTGAGCATGAATGGTTATCTGTCTCTATGTGTTAGTCCTGCAATGGATTGGTGACCCACCCAGGGAGTACCCTACCTCTTGCCCTATGACAGCTGGGATAGGCTCCAGCCTCCTCCACAACCCTGAATTAGATAGGTGAATGAAGATGGATGGATAGATAGAAGCTGCTTTGGAAGATTGTCCCATGGCTTTGAAACATTTATCTCTCCAGCCAATCCCATCTCAGACCCCAGTAGTCCAATTTTAACGCAAGAAAATGTCCATTGGATCCAAGCAAACAGACTGACCTTCATTGTTTTTAACCATAAGCTCACACTCCATTTGGAATAAGCAAAGACAGGTGTTGTAGTTGCCCAGCTTTGTGTATTACAGTAAGACATGCATATTTACAGTTCCAGGCTCAGCATATTGGGCCATCAATGTAAACTTAACAATAAATGCATATTAAGATTGTGGTAGCTATGTAACTGATTGTATGACAAGTGCTTCTCAGAGGAAGACTGGCATAGACCAGCAGACAGATGAAAACCAAAACTTTTAACAGGCATCGTCCCAGTGACCCTGGAGCGATAACCTTCACCACACTGGCCAAAACTGTGATTTTTGTCATAATAAATGAAAACTGAAAAGATTCTATAAACCATATGCTGTCTAGATCACGTAGGCAGGCAGGCCGTAGATGGCTCACTTGTTTATAATTACTGCTGATTAAAGGAAGGGGGGGGGGGGTGTGACTGCATAATTTCCAACAGAAAGCATGTTATTATTGGTGCTATGACTTCTGCTTTCATTTAGCCACACAACACAGCTCTGTTTACAGCAAAGAAAAATTTCCACAGCTGCTCCCCCAAACAACAAACATACTCAAGCTATATCCATATGACCAGACCACAACGTGCCTACCCTCAGGGATGGACGTTAAGAAATTATATTTTAAAGCTGTTTTTATCAAATGATTTTGATTTAAAAAAATCACTACACAGAAGCAAAACCTGTTATAAATGAAAATAGTGGATACTGAAAACCTGAAGAATTACAAAATATCATAAAGTGATGCAGTAGTTGTTTTTTTTAGTCCTTCACTTAAAGTTCAATTTTTAAGATAATATATTTTTTAATTAAAATTCTCATTATTAATTTGGACTGCCTTTTGTTTACTATCTAGAGTACACCAGAAACAGTCTAATTACATACTGCAGTCTCTTACATTGTGCATTTTCCTTAATTTATATTTTTCTTTTTTTAAACACTGGAGCCGACCTGCACAGACACATTTACACATACAGTGCTGTGAAAAGGTATTTGCCCCTTCCTGATTTCTTGGTTTTTTCCATATTTGTCACACTTACATGTTTCAAATCATCAATCTAATTTTAATATTAGATAAAGATAATCTGAATAAATACAAAATGTATTTTTTAAATGATGATTTCATTTATTAAGGGGAAAAAGCTATCCAAACCTACCTGACCCTATGTGAAAAATTAATAGTTAAATTGTGGATTAACTGTGATTATTCACATTCTTTTGGAATACTGAGTTCAATTTCACCAACCACACCCAGGCCTGATTACTGCCACACGTGTTCAACCATGAAATCACTTAAATAGATCCTGTCTGATTTACTCCTTCTTTCTACTGTAAGAATCTGCCCTTCAACCTTTGATACTGAACATTATCTGTAATCAAAGTTCTGCTTCACATTGAACCAAGGAATATAGTATTAGCATGTGTATGAATTTACATTAGATTTTATTGATTCGACGTTAAGTAAAGACAGCCCTGCTCCGCAGTGCAATTATTTGTGAATTTTCAATTCAGTCCAATTAGCCTTTTATATAGTCCCAGTTCACAACAACAGTCATCATAAGAACCTCATATTGTAAGGTAAAGACACTAGAAATTTAAAGAGAACCTCAGTGATCAGACGATACCCTGTGAGCAAGCACTTGGCCATAGTGGGGAGGAAGAACTCCCTTTTAACAGGAAGAGACCTCTGGCAGAATCTGAGACATTATTCAACCAGTTTACAGACAGAGTAGTACTCCCTTTGACTGGTTTGTTGTCAGTATGCCTAATTTTGGAGGAGAAATAAAAGACAGAAAAGAGACAGAATAGACAGAACACAAAAAAGAAAAAAGCCGCAAACTACAGGAGAGAGTAGAGAGAGAATATAGTGGTATGAAAATACACAGTGAGTGAAAAGAGGGAAGTCGAAGAGAAGTGCTTAGGGTATGCTATATATGGAATGTATGGTATGTGTGGTATGTATGTATGGTAATGTATGGTATTGTATGTATATATATAAACATATACATTTGAATTTTTATAGAATAAAACTATCTTACAAAATATAAAATATAAAAATAAAAATATTTTACAAAATAAATAAAATATTAATTTAAAAAATATATCTAAAATTATATATATATATTAAAAAATTTAAAAAAATATACATTTTTATAAAGGATATAAAACATTTAAAAAATATAGGTATATATATTTTTTTATAAAATAAAAACATCTTGTAAATATATAAAATATTTTTAAAATATAAAAATATATAAATATACATTTGAATTTTTATAAAATAAATATATATATAAATATATAAAAAATATAAAAATATATAAAATATAAATAGAAACATAAAAATAAAGATATATATATATATTTATATATATATATATACACACATTCTATTTATATTTTTATGTTTCTATTTATATTTTATAAATATTTTGTAAGATAGTTTTATTTTATAAAAATTCTAATGTATATTTATATATGTTTATATATTTTATAAATTGAAGAGACCAGTTTGATATGTAATTTCCTGCACAGAGAATTATTGCATTTAGGCAGACAAAAACCAATGAAAAGCCAAAGGGAACTGTAAAGAACAAGCAGAAAAGCAAACAAAAACAAAAAAATAATTTGAACTGACAGTGAGAAGAACTAAATTTATTATATTTGAGGTAGAGAAAATATTATTTGTATAATATTTCCACTTTCATTATCAGTGCAACCTCTAATTCGGGCAAGGATTATTATTAAATGATTTTTAAAAAAGGCCTACAAAAATATGATCTTTTTGAGGAACTTAATTGGAAGGTACCTACAATCCCCACTAAAAGGAAAAACGATTGAGTGCGAGGTTTGTTTTCAAAGTAAAAGCACAATTTTATTTTACACAATTGAAGGCAAGCTGGACTAGCATGCCACGTGTAAAAAACAAACAAACAAACAAAACACATGTACTAAGTTCAGGTACAGATGTAGCTTTTAGCGGAACATTTATTCGCCACTTCAGTTTTTATTTTGAAGACTTAGCCGGAACTCGCTATTTTGACGAAGAATGACTTGACAATTTTTTTTTTTTGCCCTCTGATGTTACCCATGACAGAGGCAAAACAAAACGGGGACGACTGTTTATATTGACCATAAACGTCGGCCATAAAATATTTTATTATATTGTTGCTGCTAGATTCCTGCTGATAAATTCCGTCAACAACGGGGTAAGCTTCTAAAATAGTTGAAAAACATTACCATCAAAACAACGGATGATTGGCTGGTTTTAAAGCTGGTTAGCTAGCTAGCTTTAGCTGTTTGTTGACATCCGTGTATGGATACGGATTTTCCCTTTTATATGGAAAGCGCAGTTGTAACTTATTTTTACGCAGTGTTGAGATGTTTAGCGGTGATGAACGAAATAAAATTAAGGTTACCTCTTAGTACATGAGGACAGACTGTAGCAACATCCCTGAGCGGTTATAATTAGTGAAATAAGGCTCCAACTTCACGTTTTTCAGGCTTTGTGTTTCCTTGTTTGACCCCATGGAAGGGCGTGTTTTGTCGACTGTAGAGCGTACAGATTTCGCTGGGATTCGTGTAGCCTTTTTTTCTTTTCTTTTTTTTTTTGAAGGCACAAGATTCTGACTTTTTTTCCCCAGCAAGTTCAAAACAGCAGTAAACTCATTCAGAACATACACTATATTGCCAATAGTATTCACTCACCCATCCAAAACATTGAATTCAGGTGTTCCAATGACTTCCGTGGCCACAGATGTATAAAATCAAGCACCTAGGCATGCAGACTGCTTCTACAAACATTTGTGAAAGAATGGGTTGCTCTTAGGAGCTCAGTGAATTCCAGCGTAGTACTGTGATAGGATGCCACCTGTGCAACAAGTCCAGTTGTGAAATTTCCTCACTGCTAAATATTCCACAGTCAACTGATAGTGGTATTATAACAAAGTGGAAGCGACTGGGAACGACAGCAGCTCAGACATGAAGTGTTAGGCCATGCAAAATCACAGAGCGGGGTCCCAACTTTGTGGGAACAGTTTGGGGGATGGCCCCTTCCTGTTTCAACATGACTGCGCACCAGTGCTCAAAGCATGGTCCATAAAGACATGGATGAGCGAGTTTGGTGTGGAAGAACTTGACTGGCCTGCACAGCGTCCTGACCTCAACCTAATAGAACACCTTTGGAATGAATTAGAGTGGTGACTGTGAGCCAGGCCTTCTTGTCAGTGTCATCAGTGTCTGACCTCACATGCGCTTCTGGAAGAATGTGCAAAAATTTGCACACTTCTAAAACTTGTGGAAAGCAGTCCCGGAAGAGTTGAAGCTGTTTTAGCTGCAAAGACCGACATCATATTAAACTCTATGGATTAACAACGGGATGTCACTCAAGTTTATGTGTGTGAAGACAGACGAGCGAATACTTTTGGCAGTACGGTATAGCGTATGTATCTGAACCAAATTAAACGCTTGTGGATGATTACACAAATGCAATTATGCAACAACATGTAACACGTATTTGTTTTGGGATTTTTTTGGAATCCATTTTTGGCCCTCTTATTGAGAGTTCACGTCCTCCCAGTCAATAGTTCTCAATCAAGTAAAGCTCAACAATATTTCAATAACTGCACAATATGCAAAAAAAAAACAAGTATAAACATGGTTAACCAACTTCCATTTAAACAAAACAGATCCTTCTTACTGCTTCATAAAAACGAGAAGAAAATGTAACCAACCTCTGCCTTTTTCTTGTCTTCCTTAGATGTAGCCAATAAAATGGAGTATGATGAGAGACTTGCACTTTTTCGCCAAACCCGCCTCAATCCCTTTGATCGTGGAGAGGAAGAAGATGGTCCCCAAGGAGGCAAAACACCCCCGCAACATGGTGACGTTTGCCACAAGTCTTGATACAATCATCTCAAGTGCAGTCAGCTATTTCAAGATTGCTTTCACACCTGTAGTTGAGTTCAAGAAAAACATATACATTGTTGTCTTTTGGTTGTCTGCTTCATGCTGATATTAAGTCATATAGACATAATTTATAGCACCTCAGTCTGGGCGGTTTTGCTGACTGTCTTCCTTCGTCATCACAAGAATATTTAACATTTTTCAATCGCTTATCATGGTTATGCAAATTTTAGCTGTGATTAAAAGGTAACTCATCAACTCATCATTAAAGAAATCAGGACAGCTAGGGCTGCACTATTATGGCCAAAATGATAATCATAATTATTTAGTCCAATATTGAGATCAAGATTATTTGTCATGATTATTCATTTATTCTAGTGTCACAAAAAGTATTATTGCGTCATATAAACAGAACACTGCCTTCCACTACTTGCCAGGAGTGGAAGGCCTTCAACAAGCAGGACTGAGTCCAACGTTGAGCTTGTCAGTGTTGCATGGGGCAAATGAGCAAATGAGCTGGACATGAACCGGGACAGTGTTTGGAAGATTATCACTAAAGATTTGGGTCCTCACAATCCCCAACGCATCATCTGCCTGACACGCAGGGGCGCAGCTATATACTTTCTGAGGTGTATGCGGACACATTTTTAGGTGGGG
>JAVDPK010000855.1:0-30783 GCA_034780415.1 Cichlasoma orientale | reverse complement strand
TGCACATCTGTTAAATACAGAAAATGCCGACTAGAGAAATAATTTTCCCGCATCGCTTTGGCGCCCCCCTTGTGCAGCGCCCCTATGCATTGCATATAGTGCATACCCACTTTTTGCGCCACTGCTGACACGCTCAACGTTGGACTCAGTGCTGCTTATTGAAGTCCTTCCACTCCTGGGGTCTTCTTTCACATCCTCGCATCCCTCTTTGAACCTCTTGTACCACTCAAAAATGTCCATACACTTGCTGCAGCATTCCTAGTGCTACCAACAGAGTTTTCCCCAACTGGACCCAGTTGGTTTGTTCCTCTACTCATTGGTAAACATCTAAAACAGAGGGTATATATTCAAAAGCATGTTTAAAAATATCAATGGCTACAGGATTTGTGCTTTTCCTAAATGTCACTACTTAGAGATGCATGTTTGCTTCCTTTCTAAAAAAAAATACCAGCAGTTTGTCTCAGTTAATGAGACATACTGCATACCTTTATAGTCAATAACTGTTATGGGCAAAAACTCCCTCATTAAACTTAATTTGTTCACTTAGTGTAATAGTTGTCATGTAGACCAAGCACACAATACTGTTATGACTATGGAAAAGGAAGTTGGAAATGCTGTAGCCGAAGTAGAGGAAATGAAACACATAGGAGTAAGCAGTGCTTCAGTAACACTTCCTGTAATTTAGGATTTGGAAAAAGCACTTTGTTTTTAAATCAGCAAGAATACTGATTGCACCGTGTTTGTCTGGAACTGCAAAACTGAATTCACTCAACATGTTTTGTTCAGAGGTTTACACAGGTAAGATTCTTGTAGTTTATTATACATTATTTTAAAGACAAAATATAGACTTCCTAAACTCTTCAAATACTTTTGAATTAGTTTGTCTTTTAAATCCTTTGGTTACGTTCTGTTTGCTTAAGTTTCACACCATCAGAATAATCTCAGTATTCACTGTTGATGTCAGTAGGTATGGACACAATGCCTTTTAGGTGTTGATTTGGCACTTTAATTCATGTGCCGGCTTGCACTGCAACAGATGAACATGCTAATGTTAGAGCTTTAGTTTGTGCAAAGAATGGATGCTGATCGGCATGTGCTTGAAAGTTTTGCTGTTTATTTTCTCTAAAACATAAATTCTATATACTCAGTTTTTTACAAAAGTACAAGCCATATCACTACAGCATATGACAGGTGCAATGCAATTGTTACAGCGCATATCTATGAGACTGAATATTTGACTGACGGTCAGGTGGGCTTAAACTTGTTCATAGGCATTAGTTTGCTAGCATGTTCACTATAGTAGGTGGTGTCAGTTGTTTTTCCACTGCCCTCAACTTACCCAGAAAAGAAAAAAAAAACATGTTTGTACATTCATACAGTATCACAGATGAAACACTTTTGTAAAAAATAAATAAATAAAATTGATAGTAAAAGCAATACGTGTTCATACAGAGAAGAAAACTGCTAGTATTGTGGGTTGACCGATTCAGACACATACAGAAAGAATTCTTGTGAAACAGTCTGGTTGCAAACATGTAAATGTGACCGCAATAAAGTCTCAGCATTTCAAAGTTCATTCAGCCTGGTGAGCAGCAGTTGTAATGACTCAGTAGGCGTATGTCTTGTCAACTGACTGAGTTATACATTGCCAGAAGTTGCTGGATAATCACTTGTGAATTTTACATTTTTTTGTGCTGTTGTCCTTCCTAAAGACGTCTTGAGGGGACGTCAGTGTAGGAATTACCTTGAGCGGTGATAGTCATGTGGATGAAATTAGCGAGCATGACTGAGTGCACTTGCCAGAACATAGTGTGTATGCTTGCAAGAAGAATGGTGCTTTATGTCATGTTTGCCTCCATTTAGAAGCAAGATCTGAAGTTTTCTCTGGGACCAGAACCCACAATTCCGATCGAACCATGGACCTCGGTCTAGCTGAGGACCACTTCTCAAGGCCTGTGGTAAGCACAACATTTTTTCTGATTTGTAGCACAGTTAAAAATATTTTATTCGATTAAACTGCTTGATAGTGTGAAACGTGAAACTCTCTTGTCTATTTTCATATGTTGCAGGGTTCTTTTGTGGCGTCAGACATCGAACAGCTTAAACTGGCCATAGAAGAGTGTAAGAAGCTGATTTTGGAGCTGCCAGAGCATTCAGAGAGGCAAAAGGACAATGTGGTGAAACTTATTCACCTGCGTCTCAAACTGCAAGAACTTAAGGTTGGGACTGAGGAGTGAATGGAGAAGAGGATGACATTATATTGCAGTTGCATGTATTGGATAAGTGTGACAGGCTTTAAATCTTTGATTCTGTTTTTTTTATTAATATAGTTTTAAATGACAACATAAATTATCTTTATGCACTTAATAAGGTCAAGACCTTATAATATGATAGAGAGAAATCTTAAGCTTTCCTTTGAGCAAGGACCATGGGTGGGTGGGTGGGTGTGGGGGGTTGTTGTTAGAAAGATAAGAGATTGTAAGTGATCCTGCTAGGCCAGTAATTATACAAGATGATGACTGCTAGGAAGACATCCTAACCTATTAGCTTTATGTACTTTTGCCCTTTATGAGACACGTGAAAATGCATTACAGTCATTCTTGGAGACTAAAGAGTTTGTGAATATTAGAAACTTCCTGCATAAACTGTTGAGATAGCACAGTTCATGTGTCTTGCAGTTTTCTTTAAATTGTAGAAAGTACAGTCTTAGAGCCTAGTGTCTGGAGGGGCTTTCAAATAAACCCATTAATCCAGCTCAATTCATTTCAGCAACAGTAAAGATGATATCAGTGATTATCTGTCTTTTTGGAGCTATGTTTTTTTGTGTTTTATTTCTAATAGCAAGATCCAGGCTGAACAAATTGTGGAAAGATTTTTCTCTGAAGGCACCCATCCACATCTTAACAATTCAGCAGTTTCTCCACTTTAATGAAACCACTGACATTACTGAAAAAAATTGCCCAAGTGGCAAACTGTCAGGGTGTCACGCTCATCACTGTAATGTAACCAAAGCGTCACAAAGTGTCACTGTTTGTAACACTAATGGACAAAGCAATCTTTTTTTTTTTTGAATAAAGCTACAACTGTACATCAGGGAAACATGTCCAATTGCTTAGTTTGATTCTTAACAACCATATCCATTTTTATTTTTAACTTTATCATGTGAAGCAACTAAATATTATATCTGTATCAATGAAATTTACCCAGAGCACTTCATGTTACTCTGTAAGGCAGCTGCTACACCATCTGGTCCAAGTTCAACAGAGAAGTTTTGTGAATCAGACGGGTTTTATGCTTCAGGACATTAATAGTCTATTTTTTTTATGCATTTGTCGCTGTCTTTTGTAAGCGTACACGAACAGTGTTAAAACCAAATTTTGTGTGTTTTGTTTTTGCATGAATCTCTTTAAAGGATCCCGAGGAAGATGAGCCTAATCTGAGAATCCTACTAGAACACCGCTTCTCCAAGGAGAAGAGCAAGAGTGTCAAACAGACCTGTGATAAGTGTAGCGCTATCATTTGGGGCCTTATCCAGACATGGTACACCTGCACAGGTGAGACATACTATTCAATGGTAGAGTGCCGTAGAACTACCAAAACTGCCAAACATCCCAAAAGTTTGAAACATTTTTCAAACTTTTGGGATGTTTGTTTCAAAATTCAGGCTTCTACTATCATACTATCTCTATCTAAATATCACTTGCTGTGCTCTCAAACTTTATTGCACTCATTAGATGGTAACTGCTCAGAGATTTGTGCAGTCCTACTTTCGGTAACAAGAAGTAACCTTGATTAAAAAAAAAGTTTCTTTGTTGTTAACATGCAGTTATCCCTTTCTTGTTTCAGGATGCTATTATCGTTGCCATAGTAAGTGTATGAACCTGATCACCAAGCCCTGTGTTAGGTCAAAGGTCAGCCACCAGTCTGAGTACGAACTCAGTATTTGCCCTGAAATAGGACTAGACCGGCAAGACTACCGCTGTGCAGAATGTCGCGCACAAATTTCACTGAGTGAGTACAAATTCACTGTTAATTAGGAAAAATCTAAAATAAATGACAGTGAAATGAGAAATACTACTGTGCATGTGAAAAATGTATTTTGCGGTTCCTGAGAGTGCTGCACAAAATCTGATAAGGTTTCACAGATCATTAGTGTTGACTTGCATTAGGGTTGGTTGAGTATAAGGACTGTAAGAGTATAAGGGGTTGCGACAGCGGGTAGCTCTGCATGTTTGATGTGCCAGATTTTCACCCTGGATACCATTCCTGGGGGATTTGTGTCTCCTCCTGGGATCAAACCAGGGAACTTTCACTTGTTAGGCGAATGTTTAAACCACTACATTATGTATGAGGACTATAAGGTAGATAAAGGGGAAAAAATCTGGCAGAGTTGTCATGAGAAGAGAATTTACTGGACTTTTGTATTTTCTGATAATCTCTGATTGAGAATAACTACCGATGGCTATATTAGCCACCGCTAGCCTAACACACTTAAATCTGTAACTGAACTATTATCTGTTGAGTTGCACTGTGCATTGGTAAGGTATAAAAATGTGTGGTGTGAAAAGGATGGTGTATTTGGCTGCATCATTTTGACTGTCAGTATTACACAAATATACTCTCCATCTGCACACTATAGTTTACAGTAGGGTCACTTCACCTCAAACCTTTTTGGGCGTAGGGTTATTGTTAGACAATCTCGAAGTCCTATATTCAGACAGTCTTTCTGACACTTTTGGCTCGAGTGGCACTGTCTCCAGTGTAGCAGCAGACTTCTGAAGGTTCAGACTTCAGAACAGTATTAATATTAAATTCTGCACAAAAAGTTATGTCTGGGGCAAAGATGCAAAACTGAATGACTTTTTTCTTTGCTGCAGTATCCCCTAATAAGTTTCATTATGCGTAAACAAGAACCGAGTTTAGCTCATATTAAACTGTTAAGGCACATTGGCAGCAGTGTTTTAGTGCCCCACTGTCACTGCAGTGGAGGAAAAACAGAAGTGTGTTTTGTGTGTTGACGTGAAAAGTGCCCATACAGTCATGTCTCTGTTCATTTTTTCTATTAACATCCTCATAAATGTCTGTTTTTGTATATTAGTTATTATTGTGATCAAACATTTTATATATATCACAGTATCAATAAAAACTAAAATGACTGGGAATAAATTCTGAAATTTTACTTTATTTTTAACATCTAACACAGCCACTGGTACGCATTTGTTTAATGTGGAATATCATTTTTAAGTCTTTTTTCATAGCATTTTAAATGTATTTTTTGCAATGTGTGCATGTTGTTTTCCTCTGTTTTACAGTTTAACTATACTTTATCATATTTATCTTGCAGGGGGTGTACCTAGTGACGCCAGACAGTGTGACTACACAGGCCAGTATTACTGCAGCACATGCAATTGGAATGACACAGCCATCATTCCAGCTCGCGTCATCCACAACTGGGAGTTTGAACCACGGAAGGTACCTTCAGCAACCGCAGATGCACACAAAACAAAAACAGCGCACAGAAATATCTTTTATAAAATCGACTGCGTAAGCGGTGTGTTTACTGAACATGTCGATGAGACTGCAGTCGGGCTCTATGTTGTACTCTCGTCACTACTGAAAGAGGCTGAATGGTTATCAATATTATTTTGTGCATGCTGCTGCTTAATATCAAAATTACACAATATTATATCACACAAGCATGCAATAAACATGTTGGCACTCCACTGATGAAGTCAGCTTACTGGTCATGAGGATTGCTGCATAAACTGTGAAACCATCCGTTCTGTGGCTTTAAAGGAGTTTTTCCAAGTGTGGGAAAATTACTCGAGGGAACTCAGATTAATGTTGTTTAAAAGTTAGTCAGTATAATTACATTCCCATGTCTGATAGAGTCATCTAACAGCATGTGACTTACTTTAAAAATCCACCCAGGTCAGGAGGAGGTTTGCGAATGCAAATCAGATGATATACATTTACTTTTACAAGATGTGGGTTAATGCAGACTTAAACATCCTCATCGTCTTATGATGAATAGGATGTTAGTGTGTTTGGTGGTGATTTTTGAGCCACCAAACACACTAACATCCTTGAGCAGGTCTGTGTTCTGATAGTGTCTCTTTTTCAGGTTTGTCGCTCCTCGATGCGCTACCTGGCCCTGATGATTTCACGTCCTGTGCTAAGGCTGAAAGAAATAAACCCGCTGCTATTCAACTTTGTGGAGGAACTGGTTGAAATCAGGGTGGGTAGCTTCCCGTTTTGAAGTTGAAATTTTGGAGTTTGAAGTTGAATTTTTCAGCATATTTTTTTTTAGCAGATGTGTTCTTGGTGTTAGGCTGGAAATCCTTTCTGCATAATTTATTTTTATTTTCTGATTATAGTTGCTCTTGTAGTTGTTTTTTTTAGCCAACCTATCCTCAAGATTTAGACAGCTTTCTTTGTGTATTAAGTGTTGCACAAGTAAATGGGTAAGAAAATAATGTGGGACTCCGTCCACTGACAGAAATGTTTGTGCCAATGGGTTTTCATTCACAGAAACTTCGTCAAGATATTCTGTTGATGAAACCCTATTTTATTACCTGCAAGGAGGCGATGGAAGCTCGACTGCTACTACAGGTCAGTAACTCTATTATGCAGTAGAGTTTACAGGGCAGAATTAGGGGATTATTGCCTTATAATTTTGGAACAAAGAACAGATTGCCTCAACTTGTTTAAACTGACACTAAGTTAGACTGTGCTCTTTTTTTCTTCTTTGTATACAGGCACGTGCGTATTTGTGCATACAGGCACGTACATTAAGGAAGTCAATTATTTTCATTATTATTTTGTAAACAATCCAGCAGTGTTTTATCTACACTGGAGGATCAGATTTTACAGTTGAGCACTTTCAGGAGAGCAACGATGTAAACAACCCAATTTGGAAAACTCGCTATCAGTCTGCCTGCCCTTTAAAAAAAATGACAGCTATGTGCAGCTGAGAGGCTTTACCGCTGGCAGCCTGTTAGTAATATGTTAAAACAGCACCACCATGTGATGGAAGTGAAGAGCTTGTACTGAAGTGAGGAAGGCTGATGATGTACAGTCTGTTCAGACACTGGATGCCACTAATTAGCCTGCATAAATGAACTTGACTCTTGTGGTCTCAAGTTTTGCATTAGCGCAGTTTGTTTTTGTTTTATACTAAAAATATTTTTAGGATTCAGCAGTTTGTGCAATTTGAATTGTATAAAATATTTTCCAGCTGCCCAAAAGTTATAATAGGTTTACAGCAGAATGCTGTCTGAGGTATTTATTTGTTTCTTCCTCTGAACTATGGAACTGTTTATATATACACAGTATGAAGGCTACCCATTTACCTTTTTTTTTGTATTCTTCAGCTGCAAGATCGGCAACACTTTGTCGAGAATGACGACATGTACTCACTACAGGATTTGATTGACATCTCCACGGGCAGACTGAGCTGTTCCCTCACTGAGATCCACACCACGTTTGCTAAGCACATCAAACTAGACTGCGAGGTGAGCTCATACATAAAGGACAAACTTCCCGACCGATGACACTGTTGAATTTTGTCAATAAGAGAAGTGCCTATGTTGGAATTGCAGATTCATCATGTTGTACAAATATATGACTGTTTTATTATTTACAACAGTACTGTTGTATCTTTCGGTGCAATTTTGACCGTTTGTGCTGTCGACGTGTGTGTTTATAGCGCTGTCAGGCCAAAGGATTTGTGTGTGAGCTTTGTAAGGAGGGAGACATCCTGTTTCCCTTTGACAGTCACACCTCAGTCTGCCATGACTGCTCCGCTGTCTTCCACAGGTTAGTCAGCACCTACTACTGGGGCTTAAAAATACAGCTGATTGTCTGGTTATCGAGTGTTTAAAATATATGTATGGGAGGAAGAAATTCTAGTGAAAAATTTTGTGTGATTGTTTTGAGTAACATATTAACATTACATAAAAAAAAAAAACATGAGTTTTTTTCTGTTTAACAAACAGTACTGAAAGAAGCAAAGCAGTGTCATTTCCCAATTATTAAACTATTACTAACAGATGTGCCCTAATAACATCACGATTACAATGTTGATGTTTGTTGTGTGCGCCTTTAGAGATTGTTACTATGACAATTCCACAACTTGTCCACGATGTGCCCGAATGACCGAGCGCAAGCAGGACGAGGAGGAGCCAGATGTGAAAGAATCCTAACTCTGGAAAGGACCACGCCGTGTTAGTGGACGCTGCACTTTGCCTCATGATTCAAAAAATGTCTGTTAAAACAAACTTATCTCTTTCTTTCTTTTGTTTTGTGATCATGCTCCGACTTATTTGTTCCTGTGCACTACATTATGAAGCAGGGTATTTAGAATTCATCTGGAAATTAATATATTTTTATCAGACCTTTGCTTTCCTACAGAACTTAGATGTACATAACACTGTATGTATGTTTAACATTAGTGTGTGTTTATAAATCTACAAATAAATACCCTGTAGAGAAAATCTGCCTCATCAGTAGCTGGTTATGCATGCAGAAATTGTATATTAACTGTTACAAGCCTCAAATACATTAATCCAGACTGCCAATAATGCTGAGCTTTAAAGTTGCCATATATTAAAAATGTACGAATTAGAACTCCAGCTTAAAATAAGAAAATCACAAAATTGTATCGCCAAAAATTTGCCTTTCAGCATCCAGTTACTCTGCTGCCATTTTCGAGCTTCAGTTTATTAGGTTCAGATAGTATTGGTAGTGTTGCACAAAAAATCCAATGTGTTTACAGAGTGTGAAATAGAATGTGGATTAAATCTGTTAGACTGTGTGATCAGTCGATCACTGCCACTTTCTTTTTTCCCCCTTTTTTGGGTTTTTCTATGATGAGTTCAATTGCTGTTTATTTTGAATCAATATATTGATCTGTTTGACATTTCATAAGGTCTAAAATTATGTAGGTTTTCAGGCCTTAACTATTTATTTTCTGCTGTTTTCCTATTCACACCTTACCAAGTGGTATAGGTCTACAAAATGAATGTGTATATATGCAATCACTGAAACCGTAGTTTCAAATATACATAATTACATGATATACATAATTTATTGGCAACAGATATATGATGAATGCATGCATTAGCAGTACAGTACATTTTCTTGTAAAGAGAATTGTTAAACTGTAGGAGAAAAGGACTATGGGAGTTGTTTTATGTGCTTTCATTTTTTATTTTATTCAAAACTGTGAACTAATGCCGTACAGTTTAATATGTGTTTAATCAGTACTGTTTTCATGCAGTGTAGCAAATAACTGTTAATGCTCATGGAATTTGTGTGCCTGAGACTGTCACGTTACTTACAGCTGTTATCCAAACCTCTTAATACCATCATAGTGGTTGTTTCAGTCTTAATTAACCTACACGTCTTTATATGTTAAGTAGCAACTTTGGTTAATGTGTAAAAGCTGACCTTAAGTATTTGTTTTAAAATAATGAGTTTTGGCTGTGTTATCTTTCAGCATGATGTACTGTGTATATATATATTTTTTAAACAAATGGACTTCAGCTTGTAAAACGTTAGTAGTGCATGAATAAAGTAATGAACTGCATATAAACTGTGGGTTTAACTTCCGTCTCTTAATGACAGGATGTAACTAACAGCAACAAAAATTCAAATGAACATAAATACTTTATTTAAAAAGGTACCGTGTACAATATTCACAAAAATGTTACCATTTGATGCATTGTACCAGAGTTAGCTTAAAGCTAATTTGCATATCTAGTCCCTGCAAACGTCTGGTCTTTTCAAGATAACTAACCTTTAATACACAGGACATCCTTCAGGAAATCTCATGCATCCCTACACCTGTGCCCAAATGGCCCATTTAACAAACTATCCATGTATTTATGTTAAACAGTTTATTCACCTGTCAACAAGAGTATCTCCAAAATTCGATAACTTGATAGTTATTGTACTACAGACAATTTTTGGTGCTCTGAAACGTCTGTAAAATTAGTAAATATATTAATTAAACAGGCCTAAAATTTTTCAGTATTTCCGCTCTGTGAAATGTTCTGTTTTTTTCCTTCTTGCATAAAAACAATATTATAAATAACAGGTTTATTCTTAGAACTAAAACTCCCTCATGTAACATTTTACTTACATGTATTTAAATAAAATATACTGCTGCTGATGAGTTCATTTGTAAGCATTTGTTGTTTGGTCATTCAAATGTATTTGCTTCATGTTGTGGAAAATCAAAAACTCGCAGAAAATGGAAGTGGAAATACCTCTGTGCAAGTCAATGTTTAAAACTGGGGGTTAAAAAATAGAAAAAGTGTGCTTGGTAAATTGATCGCAAAAACGTACTCAAAGAAGGATACCTGTGGCG
Organism: Cichlasoma orientale; assembly: GCA_034780415.1. Taxonomy (NCBI): domain Eukaryota; kingdom Metazoa; phylum Chordata; class Actinopteri; order Cichliformes; family Cichlidae; genus Cichlasoma; species Cichlasoma orientale. The sequence continues at coordinate 20,411 of JAVDPK010000855.1, read as the reverse complement.
CGTGTGACCGAAATCTCGCGAGATGGATGTGATAGCCGGTAGGACGCACCGTGCCTCCGGTGCTTCTCATAATGGCTCTGTGGTAAGTCGGGACGGGCGGTCGGGCTGATAGGATGCGTCTCCTGTCACTGACTGCGGGATACTTTCGGAACCGAGCGCTGACGGTTCGGGCGTTGAGCCGGGACCTTTCCTCTTCATCTACTTTTCGCTGCTCCGTGGGTCTCACGTCGGTAGGCATACAAATACTTTTATTGTTTTATATCAGCTTACGTACACTTCTAAAAATAGATGAAGTTTTTTTTGTGAAAATCTGCTTTGGTTAACAATGGTAACAAACATTTTCTGAATGCAGATATAGCAGTAACCTCAAAAAAAAAAAAAAAAAAAAAGCTGCAGCATTGTTTATTTATCATTCCTGCATTGTTTGTTCTCTCACGGTAGGCTATGTCCGTTCAGTTAATGGAAGTTTATAGATCAGTTTCCTCAGTTTCATAATGCTCATTATGAAGGGGCTGCATCTTCAGCTGCCTTAATACTTAAAAATGCTAAAGAAGATAAACTGGGTTAGTTTGCTCCCATTTGCTCCCTGTTTTTCTTCAAAATAAAATCAAATAACTGCAATTCAAAAATTCATTAATAGGATTTTTTTTCTGCCTTTAGTCAAACATGCATGGTAAATATTCCAAAGTGGATACACCAACAGGTGCATCTAAGCCAGTGAGGGAGGATCAGTTTTACCTGTGTGGGTGTGAATTTTCCAGAGCCATAAACTGCAGCAATGTTTTTATTTTATGCATATTTTTATTGTATCTATGTATTATATTTTTTGACATCTCACAATAAATCACAATTTGAGCAGTCGTATTGTAGCTAGAAGTCTATTTAATCAAACCTTACTTAGGTTCACTTTGGAATCAGCATTATATGGATAGATGGCAAATATGCTAGTAATTACAGCAGCTGTTCAGCAACTGTTGTAATGTGCCTAGATCTTAATGAGATTTCAGTAATCCTTTAAAAATGTCAGTAAAACAACAACACAAGTTCTGTTTTTAATGTAAAGACTTCAATGCATGACTACCTCATGGTGCTGTATATCAGCCTGGATCCTTTTTCTCATTTAGTTTATTTACACTTCTTTTCTACATGTCTTTTGGTGGCCCTGCCTTCTCTGCTAACCTGTGTCAGAAGAAATCACTCATCCAAAGGAGATGCGGAGGTTTATATCAACACAGTTTCCCAGTCACTCGGTTGCTTAGCTCAAGGAAACCACCAAAAGGTAACAACGAACGTCTCTGTGTTTGTTGTTGTGCTGTTTTGAATCTTTTTTAAACCCAAAATGTGAAGAAAGCACTGATGTCTTTATTCAAAGGAGCATTTTTAAGTCCTGTATTTCTCAGCTCTACTGCAACAGACAATTGTCTTATTGTTGCTATCTAGATGGAAATATAAAAGAAGAGGGTCATGGAAGGGAAGGGCAGGACCCAAGTGGTGATAGGGGCCAACGTCGAAGACGATGGAAGAGAGGGGAATCACACTGGTGGTCACGCTTTCAGGTGTGAGCGATGGCTGGAATTGTATCAATAACTGCCTTGTCTTCAGGCAGTAAATAATAAATTATATTTACTAAAATGTTGCTTTATGGGACTTCTAAAGTAAAATATATTTTTAATTTTGTTCATTAGAGCACGTATAAATTATATCCTATTGTGAGCATCCTCAGGTCTTTTCAACTACACATGCTCATATTTTTAATTGGCAATAAAATTTATTAGATTGTGATCAAAAATATAAATGAATGATTATAGACTCATATATTAGACTTTCAAATGTCTATTTAAAAACGGTCACACTGCTTAAAAGGGACTTTTACAGCCAGTATAATTCAGTGTCAGGGTGATCGCAGTGCCTTGTTGTTTTCAGTGGAAATCAGTCTTATTAGTCGGTTGCTGTCCTCGCTCTCACAAGATTTCTTTATCTTACAGGATGATTATCCCTTTGATGATAAAACAGTTCAGAACCTGGCAGCCGGTGCAGCAGGCATGGCGTCAGCTTTCTTGTACTTTCACTTTAGAGAAACAGGGGTCCAGATCTCCTGGAAGGATTTTGTGCATCTCTACTTGAGCAGAGGCTTGGTGAGAGGCAGAGATTGTTTTCATTCTGGTGTCTTCCTAACATCCGTGTCTCCATGCTTGTGTTTGCAACCATGTGAACAAATGATTCCTTGTGCTCTCCTCCCAGGTGGGCCACGTAGAGGTTGTCAACAAACAGTACGTCAAAGTATTTCCTGCCCCTGGTGTGAACACGTCAGAAGTGGTTAGTTTCATTAAAATGCTGCATGCCCCAGTGTGCGATCCCAGCGAGTGAATGTATTTAGTTTTACTGTTAAGCTGGTGATGAGAATCAACCGAAATTTACTTACATAAAATGATTAAAACAAAGTGTAAACAAACATATTTCTTTTTCACGCATGCTGCATTCCGATTTGCTTCTGTTGCTAAAAAATACAAACAATTTCTGAAATTCCAAGAGCATGAGTCTAAAAATACACAACTCAGCAGTCAACATTTTTATATTTGGCACATAACTGCATTACTTTTAATTTTCTCACTGTTAGCAGTTGTTTTCTTTCTAAATAAACCTTCCTAACCTGAATCGGTTTATTTGCAGCAGGCATTTGACTGATTACAGCAGGAAAATCACATGAGCAACAAATGTTATTCTAACAATGCCGTCTATCTATGAATAGTGTTGCTATTTTCTCCCCTCCCCTGCTTGATGAAGGTAGCCTGCCTCCCCGGAGGCGCTGCAATCCAGTTGCAAACTGCAGCCAATCAACGTACAGAAAAAGCAGATAACTATATATTACATGCTGTTGTCTTTATGTTTCAGAGCTATTTGTGGTTCAATATTGGCAGTGCAGACTCATTTGAGCATAACCTTGAGCTGGCACAGCAGGAAATGGGTCTGGACTCCACTCAGAAAGTACCTGTACTCTACTGCAGTGAAAGTGATGGGTGAGAAAGTACTGCAGCTTCACTTTATTCATATCTAATTAGGTTATTTGAACCCATGGCCCAACTGAGGGTTTTCTCTTCCCATAGGACTCTGTTTTTTAGTGTTCTCCCAGCCTTACTTGTGGTTGGATTTTTACTCTTTGCACCACGATGGGGACCAATGGCAGGAGGATTTGGTGGTAGGGGGAGAGGAAGTCCCTTCGGCATAAGTGAATCCAAAGCCAGGATAATTAAAAACAACATCAGTGTGGGTTTTAGTGATGTTGCAGGGTGTGAGGAGGCCAAACTTGATATCTTGGAGTTTATCAACTTCCTGAAGAGCCCACATCAGTACCATGACCTGGGTGCCAAGATCCCTAAGGTGTGTCATTTCTTGACAACAAATTAATTATTGTTTTTGAAATTCAGCACTGGGACGAACGCCTCCTGAAGACAGAAAATGCATTAAATGCCACAGTAACATGTTATGTAAGTAACTCCTTTGTTTTCAGGGCGCAGTGTTATGGGGTCCACCTGGAACTGGGAAGACTTTGCTAGCTAAGGCCACTGCAGGAGAGGCCAGCGTTCCTTTCATTACAGTCAACGGCTCAGAGTTCCAGGAAATGTTTGTTGGTGTGGGTCCAGCAAGGGTCAGTACCGAGCTGAATTATTTGACTCTCAGGGAGTCTGAAAGCATGCATGTCATGCTCCAGTTTGGCCACATTATCTGCAAACACAGCAGTTTACTGAATTACTTGACAGTAAAAATATAAGTACTTTCTACTTTTGGATCTTTTGGCAATGTCAAGTATTTGTCTAGTAATGAATGTATCTTTTCTGGTCTTTTATTAGATAAGAGATTTGTTTGCCACAGCTCGAAGAAATGCTCCTTGCATTCTTTTCATTGATGAGATTGATGCAATCGGGAGAAAAAGAGGCAAAGAAAACTTTGCTGATGAGGGCGAACGAGAGAACACCCTCAACCAGCTGCTTGTGGAAATGGATGGTGGGCAGTTCTGACTTTTCCTTCACCGTTTAAGCCTCTTTCTCATTTCTGATGCCATTTCTTCACGAGTCCTCTAAATACTTTTGACATTGCAGGATTCAACAGCAGCACTAACATAGTGGTTTTAGCTGCCACAAATTGGGCTGATATCCTGGATCCAGCTTTGATGAGGCCTGGACGCTTTGATCGGCATGTATACATAGGTATGGCATAAGCGTCTGTGTACTTCTTCTGCAATCTGTTCTCTTACGTCTCAGTTACCTCTTATGCAGACTATAAATGTAAAATCATTATTTCTTTGTTCATTAAGATGCATTTAAAATTTCAGTTTATTTGGAGACTCTTGATGTCTGACAAACTCACTTTTACTGTGAAGACATTTTTGTTCTTTTGGGCTTCTCTGTTTATCGTTCCACGTTAAAGCATGAATTTGTTACCACCTCAGTTCTCTACTCCTGCACAGCAGAAACTATGCAACAAATGCAATCCACTGGCTCTGGTGTGCATGCAGACCCAGATTTAACTTTGTTAGATTTCCCCTGCTTTAGATGAAGTGCTAAGTTTGACATTATTGAGACTCATATCTTGTACTTACTGCATGTTTCTTCTGCCTGTTTGTCATTAAAAGCATGTATTGCATAATGTTTGCTTTTATCTTTGCTTAATTTGATACTTCCTGCCTGCTAAGATCTAATTTTCCTGACACCAGGACTACAGGGTGGGTGGCCAGACCAGTTTTCTCTGACAAAGAAAACAAGGTTATAATGAGAAAGCTGTTTTCCTGTAAAGGAAGGATTAGATAACTGAGGCCAACATGAGGGATGGGACATATTGCTTCTCATTTCCCTGTTATTCTCTGTTCCCTTTCCTTCTGTCTGTGTATTTTGTCTTATGTAAACAGATGACAGCAAGATGGCGTTGCTTAAAAACGTCACATTGCTAATTGGTTTAATGAGCAATTAGTTATGTAACTTGGTACATCAACAGACCACAAGCCAGGTTTGGCTGCTGCTTCAGGATTCTATTGTATTGGATCCTTCCAGACTTTCCAGCCTACTTACATGTTTAAAGGGCTTTCAGTGATAAAATAAACGAGACTGACTTTCTGGCTTTAACTGCAAATTAAAACATTTCTCCCCTAGTAAGAGTTAATGCTTCTGTACTGAAACATTGAAGGCAAACCTCTAAAAAATGCTTTTTAAAGTTTCTACAAACAATTCTAATTTGGCTTTGTACAGCTGACAGGCTTTACCGCCGTTTCATTCTGTTGTGGTTTGGCTTGAACTATTTTTGCAGCTGCTAATTTTGCAGCTGCAATAAAGGAGAAGACAAAGTAACTGTCAGCATCAGTTGAATACGCTTTTGTAAGGTCTGTACAGTTTGTTATATTTTGCCAGGAAAAGTGGACATAGGTGCAACAGTTTATTGAAAAATGTGCAAACATACATGTAAATACAGTATATAAGACAAAACAGAGTTTGTGCAATTTTAACGAGCTTGAAAGTCAATATTTGGTGTGGCCACCTTTATTCTTCATTACAGTCTGAACTCTCTCAGGCAGCTTTCTTGTCATTTATTTAAGTAGTTTTTCAGGCTTCTTGAAGGACATTAGGAGCTCTTCTTTGGATGTTGGCTGCCTTTTGTTCTGTTCTCATTCCCTCGATCCCACACTGCTTCTATAATGTTGAGGTCCAGGTATATTTTTACTGCATTGGCAGTGTGTTTGGGATCATTGTCATGCTGAAAATGAAGCCCTTTTCCAATGGGTATTGCACGGTGAATCAAAATTTAATGGTGCCTTTCTGGATTCATAATTTTATGAATTTTGACAAGATCTCCAACACCACTGGCTGACATGCAGCCCCAAACCAGGACAGAGCCTCCACCGCGTTTTACAGATATCAGACCTCTCTCCTGACCTCTTTCTTACATATCGATGATCACTGGAACCAAAACTTTGACATTTTGATTCATCGCTCCTTAAAGACCTGTTGGCACTGATTTTCAGTCCAGTTCTTGTGTAATCTAGCATACGTCAACCTTTTCTCCCCATTTCCCTTCCTTAAGAATGGCTTCTTGACAGCCACCCTTCCACTGAGATCATTTCTGATGAGGCTTTAGTGAACAGTAGATGCATCAACTGAAGGGCCAGATGTGTCAGGTCTTTGCTGGACATCCTGGAGATGTATTGCTTAGGATCACTTTAGAAAAGGCTCTTTGGAAGCAAAATATAAAGGAATTAGGAATCAAGACTTTCAAACAGTACTGTAAATGTGACAGAATTTTTTTCTGTTTTCTGCAGGTCCTCCAGATTTAAAAGGCAGGGCATCAGTCTTTAAGGTGCATTTAAGACCTCTAAAGTTGGACTCCAGTATAGATGTAGAGACTTTGGCCAGTAATCTTGCTGCTTTAACCTCAGAATTTACCGGTAAGAACAGGAGATGTATGTTCATGATCACTGAATCCCCAACAAATCTGAAAAAAGAAAAAGTTTCTGCTTCTTCTGCTTTAATTGCATCACAGTCTAACTTATTTATGACTTCTGCGTGTGTGTCTAAGGGGCTGACATTGCAAATGTGTGTAATGAGGCAGCTCTAATAGCTGCACGTCATCTCAGGCAGTGCATCAGTACTAATCACTTTGAGTGCGCAGTTGAAAGGGTTATTGGAGGTGAGTTAAACAGCACAATTATGCACTTCAAAATAAACCAAAAAAAACACTGATAGTAATTATGTCAACCTTTCCATAACTACTTTATTGGTTGGATAAATAGAATGACTATTTTTCAGTAGTTATGTACCTTCAGTTATAAAAGCAGTGGTCTCAAAGTTAAAATTATTTTATGTGAATTCATTAACCTGACATTAATTATATAATTTGAGCAGTTTTTTTCAGGATGCTAATGTAATTTTATCATTTTAGTTTGTTGCTTGGTAGTTTGGTAATATGTCCACCTTGCTCTCAGGTCTAGAGAAAAGGTCTCAGGTACTGCAGCTTCCAGAAAAAACGACTCTGGCATATCATGAGGCCGGGCATGCTGTCACTGGGTGGTTCCTTGAACATGCAGACCCCCTTTTTAAGGTATTCACTGCATTTCCCACTTTCTTTCTGCAGTCAAATTAGCATTTACCATAATAATTATAGTGATTAGGTAAATATAGATTGATTATAATGTACTCCATCAGGTGTCAATTGTTCCTAGAGGGAAAGGTTTGGGCTACGCGCAGTATCTTCCTAAGGAGCAGTACTTATTCACACAGGACCAGTTGTTTGACAGAATGTGCATGATGTTGGGTGGTCGAGTGGCTGAGCAGGTTTTCTTTTGTCAAATCACCACCGGGGCACAAGATGACCTCAGGAAAGTCACACAGTCTGCCTATGCACAGGTACTCGCCTCACTTCAGAACAAGATTATCGTAGAACTTTTGGTGTCACCAAACCAAAAAAATCAAATGCATAATCATCTGTGAGATTAAAATGACTCAGAGAAACATTTAGGGTTTTTACTGACTACAAATCTCTGGTTCCTTCATACAGCAGTCATTTCTCTTCATATTTTAGGTTGTACACTTTGGAATGAATGGGGCAGTGGGCCCGGTTTCTTTCGACCTCTCTCAGTGGGGAAACCTCATAAGCGACAAACCCTTCAGTGAATCTACAGCCCAGCTTATAGACCGGGAGGTTCGCTCACTCATAGATGCTGCCTTCCAACGAACACTTGAGCTCATAATCGACAAGAAGGAAGTGGTGGAGAAGGTGTGAACTTTTTTCACGTAGTGCAAAGCAGCGCACTGGAGAGGATGATGCCGCAAATTTCTCATTTATGCTTGACTCAATTGAGCAGTTTTCAAACCTGTTATGTATTTGAAGTATGAAAAAAATGTGTATTTTATTGACTAAAAAACTTGTTGGTTATATAATGCAGGTGGCAAAGCGTCTTCTAGACAAAGAGATTCTAGACAGGACTGACATGGTGGAACTGCTAGGACCTCGCCCCTTTCAAGAGAAGACCTGATATGAAGATTTTGTTGAAGGGTTGGGGAAATCTGAAGAAGACTTTTCTTCAGCTGAAGGGCTAACAGACTGGAAAAAAAACAAACAAACAGCGGAAATGGAAACCAAATGAAAAACAAATCAACCCTTTACCTGTAGATTGTCCTCAAGGTTGTTTCTCATGTGCAGCACCATCTGCTCTGTTAGTGATTCATCTGAAAGTCTCAGGACAAAAGATGATGTGTTGCCCAGGTCTTTGTGCAATTTTTTAAATTATAGTTTTTATGTGAAAGTGCCCTTTGTTGCTGTACTTGCCTTATGCTGTAAATATTTTCCTCCACACTGTGGAATTCCCTAAGTGCAATACTGCTGACAAAACTTACCATGAATAATTAGAACATCACATTATTAGAAGGGAATAAGCAATCATCCTGTGTTGTTAGCAGCAGCAGGGATCCTTGTGTTAATTTTTATTCTGAGGCTTGTATTTTCATACAGTTTTAAACATAGCGGCTTATATGTGGTAGAAATTTCTACAAATAAATACATGTGATATATATTTGTGGAAACTAAATGCATTTTCCCTCAGTGGGGAGACGATGTTTTCCATTCTACTGTATTATTTATCATGTTTAACGTTTCAGATCTATTTGTATTGGTGACCGTTTTATATTTCAGTCTTTCTGCAGGGTTTGTCTTGTGCTGATCTGGCCCTTTATCAGTAAAGGTAATTATTAGAAGTCAGTGTTTTATTTTCTCTCTGCATATACAGTTCCAACTGCCAGGGTGAGCGACAGACTATTATACTAATATATATATATAAATTTATGTACTAATTATTGCTTGAAACTAAGCCTTCCAATTTGACTAGAGTGGATACTTTTCACATTTTAGTCCGGATTCCCAGTAATGGTGAGCCAGCACCAGACCGGTGCTATAATAATAAATTCTTTGGACATCAGAGGATTAAAGATATTTAGTTAGTTTATGTTTGAACTTAAATAAAAACTGGAGATGTAAAGTTTTAATGAGGAAGGCCATAATTGCATCAAAAAAAAAAAAAAAACTTGTCTGAGACTGGGTTTGGGGGTTGCCATAGTTTCCTTGCTATTTAGAGATCACACCGTCTGCAGTGAACAGATCTGTAGACTTGTTTGTAACTAAAGACTTGTATGAAATGTGTGATTGCTGTTCACAGCATACAATACAGAACGGGTCTCCTCCACACGGCAGTAACTACATAAGTCACACAATAACTCGTACTGTTTTATTTCAATTTTTTTTTCCGTCTACCGTCCCAGTGTCACTTTTCATCCATTGTGTCACAGCATTCAGAATTATTGGCACTCTTGGTATAGACAAGCTGAACATGCGACAAACAAATCAAGTAATCAGCTCTTCCGTTTGCTGACAAGGGTAAGAAATATTGCATCGGTAGTTAAATTCACCTTTTGAGAGATTGTTATAAAATTTTTGGCACTTTGTTGTGGTTTTGACATCCATGCAAAAATCCACCTATTGTGAGATCTGACCTTCATTTTAAACCCATCTAGTTAATGCATGTTTCGGTGGAACTTTGGATTGCTTTGTGCTAGTAGCAGCAATTGTGGCAAAGAGTGTTTTCATAATGATAAGATAAAATGAGCAAGTTTTGCAAAAACAAATTTGAGTATGGGAAAGTATTTCATACAGCTGCTACTTGGTCTCTTTATCTTTCTGAGTCATCTGCACCAAATGCCAATAATTCTGCAGGGCACCGTACATACAGTTCAGTGAAGAAGTGCATTATTTTTATTTAGGCATTTAAAACAACACATTCTTCATTAGGATTAAGAAGAAGTGATGGATAGAGCTGAGCCTCACAAAAACCAACATCCTCTGCTTGACTCATCTTACTTCGAAGCAATACAGAAAAAACCTTAATAGGAAATCTGTGTGATTTAATTTTTTTAAAAAAAAATGGCTGATCAAGGATTTATCTTGTGACACGGTAATTCAGAGTGAATCTCAATGTCATCTGAGCATCACATGAAAGGTCTAGCCTCACGCTGTGGATATTTCAGGGTCAATCTCACTGAGCAAGCCCACCCTGTGAGGCTGAATGGATAAAAGTGCTATTATTCTGCTGACCTAATACCCTGTCTGTCAACCAATAAACAAAGACTAAAATCTGGCAGCTCAGAGTGCACTAAGAACCTTTTGCTTGAGCAAGGCAATGATTGCATGTGTTTGTGAGTGTGGGAGAGACTGGGACAGGGAGAGAAGAAAGTGTGAGTGTGCACATTGCACATCTCAGCATCTTTAGTTGGTGTACAGAGCACAGTGTCCAGAGTTCAGCCTGAACTCGCCAGCACCATGTAAGATTATGTGAGAGCACGGTGGCAGAACGAGGGATCTTGGTCCGCGTTGTGTGACCACTCTGGCTGTGTGTCTGGCTCTGGATTTTTTTCCTCTTTCTGCGAGCTGGTTGGTTCATGTCGGATATCATGGTTGCTTTGGCCTTTCCAGCTTCATTAAGGGCTCTGTGGTGTCTGAGTCACTGTGGTGCTTTCTCTCTCGTGGAGGCTCAACTTTGCTGCATCGTGTCCACGAGGGGGAACGCATGTACCCACCTCTGGGAAGCATAGGCTGGTGGGAACCTGAGAATTAAACACACAACAGCCTGTTACGAAGACACGCCTTTCTTTGCCGATAAAAATACAGATGCAGTGGTTTGTATCATGTGGAAACCACCATTTCTGTCATGTTTGACCTTAAAAATACAGCTGTCTTCATGTTTACTGGCATATGCATACATAGCTTTACACCAGCTAAAACCATATCTGAAAATCAGCACTAAAGAAACAACCGAAACCTTGCAGGATACAGTTGCTGCTTGCTTTTCTCTCAGCCATGAAATCCTTTAATCCATGCTTGGACAAACAGCCCGTGCATACCAGCTCCGTAAAGCAGTCAGGATTTTTGTTCATTCAAGACTATCATGAAAACAATAGCTGCACTTTTCAGGATTGTTATACCATTTTTCCAATTTTAGCATCTTAAGTAATCCAAGAAATTATGTGTTGCTCATTCCAAAAGCTGCTTTCTCTTTGCATAAACTAGTAACTAAATATATAATTCCATTAATTATATTTCTGCTGTAAGTTGTAACAATGTGTCCACTTTATATCAACTGTTTCTTTTACTTATTTTTTTTTTAATATTAACCATACAAAGATTTTTCCATTTCACACCACTTGGTGGCGATGTTGCACCTACCAGGAAGACAACAAAGCAATTGGGGAGACTGGTAGACTGAAAAAGAGCTGATAATTGGCCATCTTTCATCGTTCATACCTGCCTCATGTTAGATCTGCTATGTATATACACATCTCCCCAAAGCCACATCCCACATTATTATGGGAGAAACAAAGGGGGGGGGGGGTGTATTGATCTAACTTGATTGATGGCTTCTCCACTGGGTTTTAATTAGAGGGACAACAACCTTGTGCGCATCAGGAAGGGGTCTGCTGACAAGCAGCTGATGGCTGCTAGTTGTGTTCAAGTAGTTCTAAAAATGTTTGTCTGCAACATGTCTGGTATATAAATATGTAGCAGTGTTATGCGCGCACAGTAAATCTGATCTGCATTCCTCGTGTGCTCAGATTTCTCTTTACACCTGGCATCAACACAATGAAAAGACCGAAGATGACGAATTCAGGGAAAGTTGAAAGTTACACAGAGAACAACACGCAACGATGTTTCTTCAACACAAGATTCTCCTACATGTGTGACGGCACAGAGAAGGCAGCTGCAGCAGAACACCAAATTTGTACAGTTTGAGAGAATGCTCGTCTTTTTTTTAAAGACATTTAAGGGCTATTCGTTTTTGTTTTGTTGTTTTTTTTTATTCTGTGGTTGCTAATTTCAGCACAGCTAAGCAGTGTTTGGGAACTAGGGCAAGAATTAATCAAAGAAAATAATCTGTAAAGTTATTAAAGGCCCATAGCAACCCTAAAGGCAGAGAGTTCAGCTGAAATCTGCCAAAGTAAATTTAAGACCATGTTTATAGTGGGTCTATAGAAAGTGGCACAGGGCTTCTAAAATTAAAACGATCAATGAATGGCACCAGACAGAAAGCTGTCATTGCACTCTTTGCACATTTAAATGTAATGCATCACAACCCAAGCTGTGACATCACTGCAGGTTTTGTGTCTTTTAAGAGCTGATTGGAAACACCTCCTTTGACATGACTGATCTGGGTGTGGCTTGCATCATTTTTGCTGCTGTGCCTGTTGTGTTTCCACTGCACTGCACATTATCACCAAAGGATCCAAGAATAACACTGTCCCTTCATAACATCCATTGGGCAAAATAATTAACCCACAACTCCTGATGTATAACAAAAATAATGCAAAGAGCCATAGTGTTAAATGCATCACTGTTTCAAGGAAAGGAGAACGGCAGACCAAAGCTACGTCTGTGGTTGTTTTCCATGGATGCGTAAACTTTATGGTTCATCAAGCTCATCTGAGAGAACAAAGAGCAAATCCAGTGGATCTATCAGGCTTTTGTTCAGTGTCTCTGGAGCTGCTCTAGAATGAGATGCTTGATGAAACAGTAACTGTAGCTATGAAGTTCAGCTGATTGTGTTTGACAATTTTCAATAAAATCAGAAAGCGAGGAGCATTTAAATGATGAAAGGGTAAACACACAAAGTAGACAGCATAGAAAAGAAAACAAACACACCGCAGACATATTTAAGTAATATGAAAGAGGAGTTACACAGATTATGATAAGGGTTGAAATCCCTTTTGAAGGACTGGGCCTCGTTTCCAGCAGGGGAAAGTGAATTATTCAGGAACCTACATTTAGCTTGAACTCGGTCACCCATCTTTTGCTCCCCTCCTCTTCTCTCCTTCCTTTAACCGCTTCCTTAGCTCCTACATGCACTCAGCAGTTTCCCGTGGAGGCTTATGCTCACGCAGCACAACTCGGCGCTATCTGACCCACATTTGCAATGCAAACTTCAACAGAAAATAATTAAATGTAAGTCTCAACCTGAGGTCACCAGTAGCTTTATGGGGGGCAAACACAGTCCTTCTTTTCCCAGTCTTACATCCTTTAGCATGGATCAGTTTGCAGTACGGAACTGAAGGCTTTCAGCCGGACTGTTTTTAGGGAATCCAGAAACAAAGACACTGGTACCATATTGGCCCATTTGGACAATTGCTGCTGTTGTCTTATTTCATTCTGTGGTATTTTCTAGCCAGTGTATTTATTACATAATTACGATAAATTTATTAAAATATACATAATTAAATAAACATCCGCATGGGCTAATAAAGTTATTCCTACAAAATTTTATAGTAATAAACAAATCAACCATCTGTTTAATTTAATACAAATTTATCCAAAAACTCCATGCATTGTTTGCACATTGCTTTGCTCCACAAAACGTGTTGTTTAAATGATGTATGCAGTGTAACCTATCGGAAGCTGTACTTTTATTTCATTAGCTGATCCCATTTTAAGATTTCAGCTTATCTTTCTGTGTTGAGTTTTCCAAAAAAACTTGTGCAAATAGCACCTTGCACATAACTGCACACAACCTTGATTTATTATAAAAATCTTTTTTATACCGAAAATATAAGTTAGAAACAGTCGTTTTGTGTCCCTCATGATGATGTGACTTTCGGAAAATCTTGGCCCTGTAGCCAGAACACTTACTGGCTGCAGCCATGTGAAATTGCTATCCTTCCTCTATGCAAGCCATAACTGAGGCAGACATGGAGACTGGGAATAGCAATGAAGACAACCCAAAAGTGAAGAGGAGGAGGATTGTTACAGGTAGAGGGTTTTTTTTTTTGTTTTTTTCTTTGAGAAACGCAGTTTATGTCAAAAGGTTAAAATCTTCAGACGAGTAGCTGCTGCATTCTCAGATGACTGAGCTATTTTTATTCATGATGATTATGAAGCTAAAAAGGCACAAGCGAATGAGACACTACTTGATTAGTAAAAAAACAAAAAAAACAAACAAACCTTAAAGCACTTATTGTGTGCTAACTTTTAATCATTGCTGGGATTTTATTTTTCTCAAAGGTCTAAGGCTTGTGTATCATTAACAGCAGGATGCTGAGCAGCAGTCATAACAACAGCTGGTCAAATTCTCTCCATACTCAGACACTTTACTGCCTCCTTTATTAAAGCCCCTAGCACAGGATACACCGGACCATCCTTTATCAAAGTAGATAATTCCACCCCACAATTCATAGCAATGCATCATCAGACTGTTCGTGAAAATGATCAATATAACTCACTCGTGGTGTGTTTTGAACCTTCAACAACAGGCTGCTAAACCAGGTAAAACCCATTAAAAACAGGTAAACTATGACATCACGCTGCTGTAATAAAATCTGTTTTTTGACGAGGTGCTGACTTTTGTAGAGCACACAGATTTAAATAAACTCTCTAAATCAAGATTATGAAACATGTTAATTGATCAAAGTCTATGTTCTGTGGTTCCATTACTAATGTCTGCTGTTGGTACTGCCAGCCTTTAGGATTATCAATAAGTAAATTTTCACTTCAGTCAGCTGGGACAGGCTCCGAATGGATAAATGATGGATGGAGAGAATTTTACTTCAGGTCACAGAGAAGCTAAACAGAGAAGAGGACAGACACCTGCTGTCGCGCTGTTATGGAGTCTAGTGTAAGTACAGTCAAATCTTCTGAGCACCAAGTTTCTCTTTTCCTTAATCCTTACAAATTCTCCTTCACACCTTTCCCTGCTGTCATACAGTTTTCCATCAAGGCCGAGGAAAAGCGATTAGGAAAAGAAGATAATTTTTAAGCACCCCAGGACACAGTCTTGATTACCAGACAGTTGAGCAGCAGTTGACAAGTTGCTTGGCTGCTCCTTCTCCTGCACTTTTCAGCTACTAAAAGCAGCCGTGGCCTTTTGCTAACAAGAGAAAACTTAGTGTGATATATTTGAAGAGAACAGCTGTTCAACTGTCATACACATGTATAACATACCATACCTGAAATTTTAACTCACTCACTGTTCTGCTGTCCAAGCCAACCTGCAACATTATTGCGCCATTTCAGCAGCAGCAGGCAGCAATTTTTAAAATGCGCTACAGTCCGCTGTACGACACCTGCTCCATATCCAGCAGCAGACAGAAAACAGAGAAACTAGCTGGTGAGCATAGAGGAGCATTTAACAGCTAAAGACTCTGATACCATCCTAAGGAGCTAGCTGAGACCTACAACATGCTAAATGAGGGTAATTATTAGACTTAAATAAATGCAAGTCCTAACAAATAATAAAGTTCTGTAACAACTGGGTGTATAAATAAGGCTACAATGGGTGCCAGTACTGAGTCTACAACCTGCTTCACCCTGGATTTCAAATTTCCCAAAAACTGCTGGTTTAGTAAATCTGTTGCATTTTTTCATCTAGCGTAGCTGAGTTATTACAGTAACTTCATAATGCAGAAACCATAACAATACAGTTGTTACCATACCATTAGCTACAGCTCATAGAACAGAGTGGACAAGGTTTAACCAAAAAAGAAACAAAGGAAAATGTGTATTTTTGGACAAAAGATGTCCCTCTGCAGTAATCACTGTATACCATCTCTAATTTAAATAAATGACTACAGAGCTGCAGACAGCAGTATATAGCACAGATCCCACTGGGACCATAACTCACACTTAACACACTGTGTCATGATATGGAACAGCAGCAGTAAATAGAAAAGAGAGGAGGAACAGGATAATGCCGTTAAAGATGCAGGTGCCTGTAAGAGTGAGACGCATCATCACAGAGTTAATACTTTGTGCTTATACATGTTCAGCATTCTTCTGAACGCAACCACACAAAGAACTAGTTAATGGCATATGAAGTCACTTCTAAATGGATTTGATTCATTTGGCTGATTATGGGGCTGAAGTGATGCGGTTTCAGCTCGCCAGAATAAAAGAATTCACATTTGTGATTAATCACCTTAATCTACATAAAATTGTTTCCTTTAACAGTAAGGCAATGTAAAAAAAAAAAAAAAAAAGGAAATTAACCAAGTTAAGCTGTCCCTTTTACTTAACCACTGTGACACTGTGAAATAGGTTTTTAATGAGTCTGTGAAGGAGTCACATGACATTTCAAATCGTTATAGCTCAGCAGGCCATTTTAGGACCCTGCTGGGCCATAATGATAGAAAACTCTTGCATACACATGGACGTGTTTCCATCACTTCAGAGGACTTTACGTTGACTGGAGCAGGCCAGCGCCTGGAGCAGGCTTTTGTCTCCTGCTTACAATACTAACACTGAAGGTCTGACTTGCTTTTGTCCCCAAAAGACTGTCAAGATCAACACTGCATAAACAGGCTGATGTCCCCACTAAATACAGAAATACACATTCTCTGTCTCTCTTACACACACTGTCCCACCCCCACAAAATGATTGCTTCTTTACTTTTCACGCCCACAGTAACTAATCTGGGGAAAAGCTTCCCTCAACAATCAAATCATGTGACCAAAAGCTACTGGGAAAAGGGTTGGAAAAAAATAATGTGCTTACAAAGGAGGTTGTTTGCAATGATTACTGTTAGCACTGGCATAAATTAAAATCTGTCCATGGGCCATGGAGTACAAGATGTCTCAAGGAGATTGGAGGATAATCAGTTTTTGTATGTACTGTTGCCTCAACAAACCTTGAGGAAATACACCGTACTCTGCAGAAGTCTTGAGGTACCCCTCATTATAGGAAAATGGGAAATAGGTGCAGCAATTTATTGAAAAGTGTAAGCATAAACGAAAATATAGTATATAAAACAAAAACTGAGTTTGTACAATTCTAATGAGCTTGAAAGTCAAGACCACCTTTTTTCAGTCTGAACTCTGCAGCTTTCTTTAAGTAGTCTTCAGGAATAGTTCTCCAGGCTTCTTGGCTGCCCTTGGTTCTCTGTCAAGATGATCGTACACTGCTTCTATAATGTTGAGGTCCGAACTCTGAGGAGACCAATCTTTGACTGATAGTGTTCCACTATGTGTGTTTCGATCCAGGAATGGTATCCAGGTATGCAGTGGCAGTGTGTTTGGGATCACTGTCATACTGAAATAGGAAGCTGCTGCTAATTAGACCCTTTGCAGTTGGTATTGCTCATTAGATCAAAATCTGATGTTACATTCCAACAATTTTGACAAAAACCTCCAACAACACTGGCTGAAAAGCAGCCAAACCAAAAAGTTTACATTTGGATTCACATCAGACCTGATACTGCTGATTTTCAGTCCAGTTCTTGTGTAACCTGGCATCCCTCAGCCTTTACTCCTTGTTTCCCTTCCTTAAGAATTCTTTACAGCCATTTCTGAAGAGGCTTCAGTGAACAGTAGGACCAGATGCATTTCTCAGGTCTTGTCAGGTCTCGCTGGATTTTTTCTTCCTGTTTCTTAAGGGCTTGACTTTCAGTTACTGTTCATCCGCTGTAGCACCCACTGCACACTATGCCGACATAAGTCAAGCTTTTGGCTAATAGCTCTTTGGGAATCACCTTGTTGGTGCAAAAATACTATTTTATGCCTGAAAAACTGTTATCGTTGGCATTTTTTCATAGATTCAACTAAAGAAATGGGAACAACTTGTTTTTAAATAAATGAGGTGTGGCTCAAGAGTTTTGTACAGTACTGTACACCCAGATTTACTTTCCTTTATGCTTTAATTATTCATGTTTATTGCAACATATGTATATATATCTAATCTTTACAACCATTACCTGCTGGGGACTCATTGTGGTTCTCCTCATCAGAATCAGCGAAAACTTCAGCCAGTTCCTGGTCAGACATATCAGTGAGTTCAGTCAGATCCAGGAGGTCAAAGTGTACCTCTAAAGAAGACACACTGCTCAACGGTTCTATGAAGTGGAGAAAGAAAAACATCATTTTAGTCTGGAGAGAAGCTGGGAGATTAAAATTAATCACTCGTTTTTTGCTGACAGTGCAGAAAGAAAGTGGCTCTTTAAAAGAAGTAGGAGATAAACTGAATATATTTGAACAGCTCAAGTAAAGGGCTCTTGAATCTATTGTACTCATAATCGGATCAATAGCTGGCTCTTGCAGTACTATTGCAAAATCAATTTCTCTTCTGCTCCTGTATCCACTTTAATCTGTACAACTTGTAAAGTGCTCTCCATTTCAGAATATTTCACATACTGTACATTTCTTAAATCTTTGTCTGATTTTGATGTTCATTCCGCTCTCGGCATGACGCCCGTGTGCCGACTCAGGTGGTGACTGAGGAACTGAAACAAGAGCTCCGTGGAGACGGAAATAGCCAGTTCTTCAACGCACTGCGATCTCCATTTTATTCTCCTTGGTGTGTTGCACCTGTTCTTTTCTGCACGAGCTTCTGAGTCCTCAGCAGGCCGTTTCCTCCACTGCTGCACACAACAGGGCAGTATTAACTTGTGGCGCGCATTAAAATGCCTGACTCAGCTTTCCAGTCAAGCAGCTTCCATTGGCGAGAGTTTAATGTAATGTATGTAAGGTAAATTTATTCAAAGACCCACGTAACCTTTTACATAAAGAGCACCAAGAGAACATCTGCTTGTCTCAGCATTACCCAAGTTAGGAAACAATTATATGTAATAGAGCAGAACTAATCTATCATTATAGTGAGAAAGATGTCTGCAGCGAGGCAGCCGGAGGTGTGCTTACATTTCCTTTTCAATCAGTGGATGAAAGCCTGCTAAACAACATCTGAATGAAACACATCACTGGCTGGTTGTGGCGTGACTTTGTAAAGAAACAATGGGTTCCATGACAGGTTGAATGCTATTATTATCCTGTGCTGTTTGCACGCCATTTTCTGGACAGTTTAAGACATTGTTTCAGGCTGAAGAAGCAGAGCCCACTCTCCTGCCTGCTGTGTGTCTGCCTGCCGCTATATTTCATTTAGTTTATCATGGTCCTGATAGAGCACATATTGATTTAAAAAAAAAAGACTATTTATTATGCCAGGGAAGTAGCTGTGCCATTTTTGAGATATAAGAGAAGCACTCAGCACCAGAAATCCCAGGACCCGAGAGGAATGAAAAATAAGGAAGCACTGACAAAGACAGAATACAAATACAAGTAGCTGAATATAGCAACCATTTGAACCATTTCATTAAAGGGGTTCAGTCAGCCAGCTTCCATTATCACACCATTAACCACCACCACATAAAATTAAAGCAGCAGCCACAGAAGGACTCAGCAGACAACACTGAGAACTTTACATCCAGAGCTTGAAGGTTTCTATTTCTGCTGTCTGAGAGTGGTTTAAAATAAACACTAAAACATGCAATAACTGTTTAAAAAAAAAACCCCAACCTTATTTTAAATTAATGTTTTTATTTTTATACATCATCCCTTTAAATGGATTCTTGAGCATGCTTCTGAATATATTTTACTTTTTCTGCAGGCAGGAAGGTTCTTGCTACAGTTATCAGTCTTTTTAACTGCCTTTTGGGAGGTAAAAAGAAACCAGAGGCAGTGAAACATAAAGAAAACTGTGGGGGAGGAGATGAAGAAAGATGAGGGAGAGGCAGGGTGATGGGAGAAGAGGGAGAGTTAGGTAAGGAGCTAAATGTAAAACAATAAAACGGGTATGGAGGAGAGAGAAAAGGGGGAAAATGAGACATTATGTGAAACACCACCCTCTCCTTCCATTTTCTGTCATTATTTTCAGCTGATTAGGGTTATTCCCATTGTATTGCGCTTGCTTTGAACCGCTTCTCCCCCATCACGTTTTTCCCTTTTCCACACCCTTTCTCCTTGAATAATTGATCAGTAGGTTTTCAGTCGCAGACAGACACGCTGAAACAACTGCCTCCAGTTCAAAAGCCAATCAGTGGCACTCTGAGATGTCAGAGGGGAGGGGGGAGGACAAAAAAAAAAACCCCAAAGACTTTTGTGCCTAATGCAGATGTAAAGACTAACATTTCTTAGCTGGTGGCCTGCAAATTCACATTCATTCATTTTGTCTCCTTCTTCACTCATACTTTATTTTTCCATGTGTGCATGTGCAAAACAAAAATCTCAATGAAAGAGATGAAAACAACATGATTTCTCATTTAGTTCAAGACAATATGACTATTCAGTGTTTCCCCTTCTTTTCTCTCTGTGCAAGTATAAACGTACAGATGGGTGCAACTGAAGGAGTAAAAATAGGAAGAATGGGAAAGAGGGAGGGGTTCACATTTGGGAGAAGGGATAAGAGAGTAGAGTGGATGCGCCTTGCAATGCTGGATCTGTATAATCCCCTTTCTTTCCTGGCTTATCAGGGCTCTGAGGTCATCAGTTCAGCCTGAGCAGATTGTAATAATGACTGAGACTAATGGGGTGAATAAGACTAAGACAAGACTAAGTTATATACATATACATACATATATA